>OVBL01000677.1:600000-892917 GCA_900406555.1 Pseudoturritis turrita | reverse complement strand
AACACACAAGAGAGAAAGTTAGTTAACCTTAGACTAAATTTCAAACAGAAACTCGAAGGTAACGCAATTGGTCCCCGGCAACGGCGCCAAAAACTTGATACAATGAGTTTTAACCCTAAATATCACTGTAAGTGCACAGCAAACAGAGTAGTAATTAGGGATCGAATCCACGAGAACCAAGTGAAACACTACGAATTCTTTGAATGAAATTAAGCTAAGATGGTAAAAATAATGTTGATTGCAATAACAAAGGTAAATAGCAAATTAAACGATGTGAAATCTATTAAAACAAGCGTTAAGTCTAGGGAGTTTCGCAGGAATTCAGAGATCATGAACCGGACAATTATTCAGGGAACGATAGAACGCAGTCTCAACTCAAACAAGAATGTATAATCAATCAACTTTCGTGGGCTCAACTACTTTATCTAGCAACCTAAGAATCTAAACTGTCGTTTGATCTTAAAATTCTAAACAAGCATTAACGAACAGGTTTGATATGTTCACAAATCGCCTTAACATCAGCTTTCGTTGGTTAAGGACAATTTGCTCACCTATGTTTAATCAAGCAATCTATAGCACTTTTGATGAATAGATTAAACCCTAAATCAGAGATTAAGTGATCAATTTAATCTAAGCAATGAGAATAACTATAGGCGAAGAAGATAATAATCCCTATCTATGTCTGATTCAATGATTCATAAACTCCTTTGAAAACCCTAAACTCAACTAAGGATCTACTCAGACATGGAAAGAATCAAAGCAATCGAGGATGAAGAAAAACTCATGATAAATTAGAATAGGGTTCAGAAATCTTCTCAACGATTGAAGAGTCAGAGATTCGCCTCCCACGGCTTACAGAATTGCAGAAAAACTAAAATCTCAAAAGTATGGAAAAGTAAAAAGAAGCTTAGCCTAAACAATGGCTTAGACTCGAATATATATCTAAGTCAAAAACGTTCGTTAGAAAAGAAACGGCAAAACCCTGCGAAAATAGGAAATTAAAATTTCCTTTTTCCGGCCCAATAAAACTTGGATCGATCGATCCAAGCTTGGATTGATCGATCTGATGATTGCACGATCGATCTGAAAAGTCTTGGCATGTTGGATCGATCTGGTCTTATCAGATCGATCCAAAATGTTACGATGTTTTGGCTTGAGACTTGGATCGATCGATCCATATGTGGATCGATCGATCTGAGTCTTTTTCTGCTACTTTTCTATAATCCTTGCTCTTTATGCCTCTTTCATCATCCAAACGTGTTCCGACCCTGAAAAGACACTAAAACCATAGAAACGACTAGAAAAACCGTTAAAAACATATGTTAGAGTACGTAAAAACGCAATACATCATGACACAACACACTCCACTAATGCATAAGGTGTATTAATAACACATGGAAATGGCGACACAACACACTCCACTAATGCATAATACCATGTACAATGGTTTTGATTTTCAACACCCTATTTTTTTACATTTTAAAACTCCACATCATCTCCTCTTTCTTCCACATAATAATTCAACACTCATTCAATTTTTATACTCTACAATGGTTTTGTTTAATAAAATTCAACTCCCTAACCCACATTTTTATTTCATATTCTTATTTTTTTTATATCTTGTGATTAAAAATGCATTTTATCTGTGTCTAAATCTAATGTAACAAATTTCCATTTATAGAGTATGAAAATGATGAATTTTGGTATAAAAAATTAAAAAAATAAATTAATTTACTATGGAATAATCGACCCTAAATAATTAGGATGAAAAATAAAATATCAAAAATCTCAGCAGCCAATGACAAAACAACACATGTTCCAATCCATACCACTCTATTCTAGAGCGTGCCACGTGGCGCTGGCGGTCCCCATTATCTCCTTATTCAATCGGTTGAAAAAATTCAACTCAATTTAATCCGCCTAGATTCAACCCATTTTTCAACACCCTCATTAAAGGGATTCAACAGTTGAATTTGTTTTCAACACACCCATTGTACATGGTTTATTATTTGTGTGTGTTTTTTTTACGTATGGGTATATATAAGATAAAAATGTGTGAATTCAGAAGTAAAAAAATAATTGAAAAAACAAAATAAATATTTCCCAACAAGGGTCACGAGTTGAGAAGAAAACAAAATACAAATAAACATCATAAAATTAGAAAAAAACAACACACTAAAATACAAATAAAAATCACAATTTTTTTTCTGAATCGCTATAAAACCTACTCAATCAACTCGCATTCTCGCGAAGAAGAAAAAATTTGTTGTTCTGAAAGAAAGAAGCTTTTTTTTGAGAAAATTGAAGTAATCGATATATATATATATATATATATATATATATATATATATATATAATTTCAAGTTGAATAATAAAGTATATATTAAAAAAAAACTCGAAATTCTAATTTTGGAAAAGGAAAAGTGAAATTTGCAATTTATTTAATATATTATCATCTTGAAATATATTGGCTCTAACATGTAACATAATTCCGGCTGAATTAGGAGGAATTCAGCCGAGAAAAAAATTGAGACACCATTGAATGTGGATGAATGTGGAGGAAAAATCAGAAAAAGATAAAAGCTGCTGAATTATTTGTTACACAACATACTCCACTAATGCATAAAGGTGTATTAATAACACATGGAGATGGCGACACAACACACTCTACTAATACATAATGTGTATTATTTGTGTGCGTTTTTTACGTATCAGTCTATAGATAAGATAGAAATATGTGAATTCAGATGTAAAAAAATAATTGAAAAAACAAAACAAATATTGCCAAACAAGAGTCACGAGTTGAGAAGAAAACAAAACAAAAAAAACATCAGAAAATTACAAAAAACAAAACACTAAAATGAAAATAAAAATCACAAGAATTATTATTTGTATAAGTTGGATCCTCTTAGAGGAAGATTTTATATTGTCGAGTTAAAAAAAATCGAACATGGAATCCTGTCAGTTTCTAACTGATTGTTAGCGGATTCTTGAACTCTTCGTTTTCCATCATAATGTAAAACAGTCAATTTTTAATTAGTTTAACATTAGATGTAAATGGATACGCTATTGGAAAAGACAATTTCATATTATGTAGAGTTTTTTATCAATTGAAAGCATCATAATTTTTTTTCTTCAGTTATATTATGTAATGTGTTGCATATAAATGTATTATGGTGATGGACTATGTAATTTCAAGTTGAATAGTAAAATATATGTTAAAAAAAAAACTTGAAATTCTAATTTTGGAAAAGCAAAAGTGGAATCTGCAATTTATTTAATATTTTATCATTTTGAAATATATTAGCCCTAACTGGTAACATAATTTCGGCTGAATTGGGAGGAATTCAGCTGAAAAAAAAAAATTGAGACACCATTTGAATGTGGATGAATTCAGATGAATGTGGAGGAAAAATCGGAAAAAGACAAAAGCTGCTGATTTATTTGTGACACAACACACTCCACTAATACATAAGGTGTATTAATAACACATGGAAATGGCGATACAACACACTCCAATAATGCATAAGACCATGTACAATGGTTTTGATTTTCAACACCCTATTTTTTACATTTTAACACTCCACATCATATCCTCTTTCTTCCACCTAATAATTCAACACTCATCAATATTTATACTCTACAATGGTTTTGTTTAATAAAATTCAACTCCCTAACCCACCTTTTTATTTCATATTCTTATTTTTTTTTATATATCTTGTGATTAAAAATGCATTTTTATGTGTCTAAATCTAATGAAACAAGTTTCTATTTATAGAGTATGAAAATGATTAATTTTGGTATAAAAAATAAAAAAATAAATTAATTTACTATGGAATAATTGACCCTAAATAATTAGGATGAAAAACAAAATATCAAAAATCTCAGCAGCCAATGACAAAACAACACATGTTCCAATCCATACCACTCTATTCTGGTCCCCATTATCTCCTTATTCAATCGGTTGAAAAAATTCAACTCAATTTAATCCGCCTAGATTCAACCCGTTTTTCAACACCCTCATTAAAGGGATTCAACAGTTGAATTTGTTTTCAACACACCCATTGTACATGGTGTATTATTTGTGTGTGTTTTTTTACGTATGGGTCTATAGATAAGATAAAAATGTGTAAATTCAGATGTAAAAAAATAATTGAAAAAACAAAATAAATATTTTCCAACAAGAGTCACGAGTTGAGAAGAAAACAAAAAAACCAATAAACATCATAAAATTAGAAAAAAACAAAACACTAAAATACAAATAAAAATCACAATTTTTTTTCTGAATCGATATAAAACCTACTCATTCAACTTGCATTCTCGCGAAGAAAAAAAAATTGTTGTTCTGAAAGAAAGAAGTTTTTTTTTGGAGAAAATTGAAAGAAAGATTTTGAGTAATCGATATATATAATCTCTTCCATCATCTATTGAAGCAACAAAATAAAGAGTTCGAGTAAGTTTACATATATTCTTTTAATTTACAATATAAATATGTATAAATGTTTGATATTAACAAATTAATTATATAGTATGCTTAAATAATAGTTAATTTTGGTATATTTAACATAAATATTATAGTTATATTTTTCTAAAACTAGTTTTTTATTTTTTTATTCAAACTAAGGAAAAAAATTTCTATTCATTGAAATCAAATAAAATAAATGAGTCACGAGTAACCGCTTTTAAAAATATTAATAAAAATATAATTATTAGTTAACATAAATTTTTTAAATTAATATATGTTTTATCTTTTTATTAATAAGTTGATCATGGCCATTTGTATTTAATTAATAGATTAGACGTATATATAATATCGTTTGTATTTTCTGCAATTTGATCTGTGATACAAATATAATTTATAAATGAGAAGTCTCAGAACCCTATCTCTCTTTTGGTATCAGAGCCTCAACCACGAACCAAAGTTTTTCTTAAAGATTAAGTTTAGAAACATACATGAAGATGTTTATTGGTATTTTTTGTGTTATACTCTCATGTCATGTTGTGTTAGTGAGCTATAAAAGCTATAAAAGTTTGCATTTAGACTTTAGCCATAATGCACAAACATTCAACATAATAATGTCTAAGATGGTCCAAAGTACATATAAACGGGGGGAAATCGTTCTAGTTGCACTTCTAGAGGAGAGGGAATACGCATATATATTAATCGTGATTTCTAAAACGTGATTTTGGTTTACTTAACCGTGGTTACGATTTAATTATAAAATTAGTTAAACCAATTTTATTTGGTCAATTTGCACTTTTGGGGGGGGGGGAATACGTAGCCAATCCGCACATAAACTTTTCTTTTTCTTACAGAATCACGATTCTCTTCTATGTTCCCGCCATCACACTTTCTTCTCTGCACGAGCTCTATATCTATCTTTTCCGTCGTTCCTCTCGCCACCATTATTCATCATATCAAACCGAATAAACCGATAAATAAAAAAGTCCAGTTTAATTCAGCTAAAATAATATCGCATGTAACCGAACCGACCAAACCGAAATTTTATTCGGTTTAATTTGACAACATTTTCTCCAAACAGAAAAACCAAAGAACCAAGTTTACTCCGAATTTAACCAAACCGACCCGATGCCCAGACCTAAAAGGTTAAAACAACATATGCAACTCCAAAAAAACAGTTACCTCCTAGAGAAAGAGCTAAAACCAATGATAATGGAGATCCATCAGAGCTTATTAATCATGGTGATCGTTTGGAGAAAGTGTTAAATGAAATAATTGGAGTTAGCACTCATATCATTAATCTTATTCAATAAATAGAAAAAAAACATCAAAGAAGTTGAGTTAAGATAACAAAAAAAAGAAAAAAAAAATATTTGGGATGCTATTAAAGAGATTCTTGATTTGGAAGAGCATATTCGCTATATTACAGTAACCAAAATTCACACGTTGGAGATGAAAAACATGTTTGTTAGCATGTTTGTTGAAGAATATTTGGGTTGGATTCGTTATAATATTTAGGATATTACTTCTAGCTAAAGCATCTAATAAAATTAAAGATGAATTTGAATAATTGTTCTAGTAGTAAGTTTTTTTTAACCAAACTTCTTATGTCTTGCTTTCTAAAAATGCTTTAACGTCAATCTGAAGTCATATTAATAAAATAGAAATTATCATAAAAAATTTCCAACTATTTACTTTTTTCTAACTTAAACCTCAAATTTTTTCGGTTTCCAGTTCAAGCCTTCAACTTAATTATTTTTTTAAAACAAACCTCCAAATTACCGAAACAGTGCGTGATGTTGGGTTGACTAACAGTCAACGCTGGTTCTGTTTAAAACCGTTACAATAATTAATTAAATTATTTTTTATTACAATAATTAATTAAATTATTTTTATTTATTTTTAATGATAAAAGAATCAAATAAAATAAATAAATAATTTTTTTTTTTGAAAAAAAAAAAAAAATTCCACTGTTCGTTCTCCTCACGAATTCTCCGTCGCTGGAGGAGCTCATCTTCCTCACAAACTCCATTGGCAGAGGAAATCCAGCAACGATAGCGAATTTCTTGGCTAGCGGATATGGGGAAATCCCATACAAAATTGGGTTAAATCCGATATGTTGACATTGTTCAAAACCAAGCATGATCTACAGTCGGAAGACGAAGAACATTTTTTTCTCTTTGAATTTTTTAAAAATTTACTGATTTTAGTTCACTAATAAATATAAAAAAATTATTTTTTCCTTAAAAAAAAATATATTTTGTTTGTTTGTTTGTTTATTTTTCTTACTTTTTTTTATCAGTTATCTATTTTTAAAAATAATAATTTCATTATCATTAATAGACTTAACATTGATCGTTAGTCAACCCAACGTCATGCATGCACTGTTTCGGTAACTTGGAAGCTTGTTTTACCAAAATAATTAAGTTAAATGTTTGAACTGGAAACCGAAAAAGTTTGAGGTTTAAGTTGGAAAAATGTAAATAATTTGAGGTTTTTTATGGTAATTTCTCTTAATAAAACTTTTATTTTAAATAACTTGCTTTCTAAACGCTTTGATTCTTTATTTTCTAGATTTGGAAAGATTTTTAACTAATAATGTCACACTAGTTACTAATAATCACAACGAGTAGAATTATGAAAATGTAATTCACATAGATATATATTATATATATCACAACTGCAAATTTTACTCTAACAAAACAAATTCCACTTACGTACTTTCAAATTCAAAAGTATAAAAAGTCCATGACTTTATCTTAAATAGAAATTTATCTATATTAACAATAATTCAAATCTACTAATACCAAAAAAAAAAAAAAAAATCCCGACAAAATAGAACCATTTTGAACTTCCAGATTCAAAATAATAAAATCTATAACTTTTTTTTAATATAAAATTTATTTGATAAGTTTAGTGAATGATAAAAATTCCCTACAAAATAGTATCTATTTAGAAATTGAAGAAATAGTTCAAAATGGTACGTTTTCTTATTTTAATATCAAGCGGAGTACCCTTGTAGAGAAAATTGTAGAACTAGTACATTTTTTTGGAAATACCAACTCTACCCCTTAAGACCAGCAGAGTTAACGCGGACCGGTGGCACACTGTCTGCATATTGACATTTGCAACGCAAGTAAATGTAGACTACGCAGAGTACAAGTAGAGATAGAAACGAGTACGCATAGTCTCTGCTTATACTCGCAGAAGAAAAACAGAACGCTCTCAGTCTCTGCCTTTGGAAGCAGAGTATACGCAAACACTGCTTAGATTCTGCTTGTATTATGCCAAAATTTGGCAAACACTGCTGTGCTTTTTACAATTAAGGTTTCGCAGACCACACCACCTAACAGTAGACCAAAGTCAGACTGGTATCAGACTTTGGTATAATTCATTACAAAAAAGAGCTGAACATTGACTCCTTCCAATTAGCTTTGCACTTATGATAAAACAAATATAAACTTCCGACAAAAAAACAAATAAACATAAATTCATAAACAGTTTTATTAGAAGTGCTCAGAGTTGTAATCTTGAGGCGGTGGAAGAGCGAAGGTCAACCAGTGTGATATTGAGAACTTGAGGTCTTCGAAGCAACTAGTGTTGCAATATCGAGCGTTTGGCATGAAACAACACAAAGGCATCTCGTCCTCGTCCATGAAGCCGTATGCGAGCGTGTTGTTAGGAAAACGGGCCGCCAAAGTGTGTGTCAGTACTAAATATTCGAAGTCCATCTTAGGCCTTTCTGGAAGGGGTCTGTAGAGGTCGAGGTTGACTCCAACGCGGTCGAAGAGTGGAGTGAGCATGCCTCCAATGTAGACTTTCAGATTATCCACCAAAGACACCTCGTTCCGAATGTGCAAAAGGTTCCCAAGGAACATTGAAGCGGCATCAAGGTGGAAAATGGGATCATACTCAATGGATCGTCCATGATGGTTGTGAAGCCAATACCAGATTGCACAATATAACATCCTTAGTTCATTGGTGGTTGGAACACCCGGCTTGTGGCGAGCATAAACCGTGTTGGCCAAGAGGCGGAGAGCATAGTGGATAGTTGGATTTCGCACCTTGGACATGCGATATGCGGTGGAGAATGAACCATCAATTGTTATGTTTCTCCATACGGTGGATGCTTCATGAAACTCTTGAGTAGCGCTAAATGTGGAGGATGGGAAGCGGTATACTTCACAAAACAGAGAAAGTGAGTGAGTATTGGGTTGGCCCAACCATGAAGTAGACATATCCATGTCCATTCACTTCATCCTCAATGAACTTCACCGTGGCAAGAAAATGCCTGGTTGGCTCGGGGTAGGTCAAGTAGTCCATATGTGTTAGCCACCCCAAATTCATCTGGTCTACTAGATCATCCACTTGGTCTTGTATCCCCATTTCGAACATGATATCCCGACAAGCAAAACGGGTAGGAAAGAATGTGGCTCGCTCCAACTCCTTCAAGTGCTTGAACCCTTCTTGTGTCCACTCCTCAAACTCGCAGGTACCTTGAAAAGAATGGTGACAAATTCTTGTTGAAGTGCTCATGGTTGTGTGTTATTAGTGGTTGTGTCTACAAAAATATTTCCCAAATGAGAACAAGACATAGTTGAGAACAAAATGCTACTATCCATCATTTAAAGAGTACAAATGGAACGAAAACCAAAAACTCGATGAAATCAAAGATTGAGCTTTAACCATACCTTCTGCTTGGTAAATGATGGAGTTGTTAATGGAAAAAGAAATTGTGATTTTCGAAATCCTCTTTGAAAAACAATTGTTGTGTGCAAATGAGAAATGAGAGATCTGAGAGGAAAAAGAGAGCTTGAGGGTGAATTTGTGATTCCAGGGATAAAAAGAGGCTTTGTAAGCAACAGACCCTTCGACTTCCTTGAGATTTTGAAACCTTAGTCTTCCTCGAGATTTTGAAATAATTTTGAAAATACCAACGCTACCCCTTAATGTATATCACCAACGGCAGAAGACAAACACCAGTAGTGCATTAACCGGTATAAGCTGAAACGAGAAATTTTGAGAAACTCGGTGAAAACCGACTGGCTAGGGTATCACAGACTGAGTGAATATCATCAACGGCAGACCAAAGGCAGATTGAAATCGGAGAATTCGTTTGTAGAGAGTTTTTGTTGTTATATATTTGTATATACTTCTACTTCCTTTATACATTATTTCTTTTATTTCTTACTATTGTCAAAGTACAACTTATGTTAAAAAAAAAAACTCCACAGTGAAAACCGAGTGGTTAGGGTATCGCAGACAGAATGAATATCACCAACGGCAGATTGATATAGGAGAATTCGTTTGTAGTGATTTTTTGTTGTTGTATATTTGTATATACTTCCACTTCCTTTATACATTATTTCTTACTGGTTTCAAAGTAAAACTTATGTTAAAAAGAAAAACTCAAAAAAAAAATTCGTTATCATATGTTTCTTCGTGTTTCTTTGTTCAACACGACATTATGTGAAATATTCCCTTGGTATTTACCATGGTTATTGATTTTTCTTCCATTATGTGTTTTCAATGTTAATAAACTTTTAAACTCTTAGATTGAAGATCACTTTGGAGTTACGACGTCTAAACAAATGTTAATCGAAGTTTTTAATTCATTTTGAGTGGTTTAGGGTTTTACAGACTGTATGCCGACATAGCGCAGCATTTTTGACGAGTTTCTACTAAAAGAAAAAGGCGGTGCTGTCTTAACTGTAAGACAAAAGGGGGCGCCGTCTTAATTAGGTAATATTATTTAAAAACAATTTCCACAATATATATTCGGGCCTCAAATCAGTTGTTTCAGGCCCATGCCGAAGCCCAGAAAGCTTAAAAAACACAACATTGACTCTTCTTCTTCTTCCCCTCAGCAACCCTAGAGCAGAGGAGCGTATCTTCAATTTTGTCGATCTCTTTCTTTGTTTCTCCGATAATTCTCCGATCTCTTCATTTCTCCTTCGAATATATCATGGATATGAATCATTACGAGATGGATATGAATCATTACGAGATGGATATGAATCATTACGAGATGGATTTTCCTGCCATGATTTTTCCAAAGGAAACGAGCCAGATCCAAATACCAGAATAAACTACAGTTCAAAATTCAATCATCTTTCACTGGTGGAACGTGTAGTGGGTGAGAAAGTGTGAGATTATATCTGCAAGTCACAACTAGGAGTTATTTGTAAGTTTCAGAAGTTGGGTTTCAGATGGAGTGCGAAATTTGTGCATCACCATCTCATTTGCAAACAATTGGAGTGTGAAAGCCCATTTGGGTTGTGGTTTTTGATCGCAGGGCAGCCAGCACGGTTCTCGCTCTTCGAGTTTGAAGAGACCACATGTCTTAACTGTAATAAAATTACGCAGTTGGATGGGTTGGTATCTTCTCAAGCTACTCACCAAAGCTGGAATTGCTTTCGGGGTCTTCTCAAAATACGCCGTGCTAGCCCTTGTATTGAGGACATAGTGAAATTGTGTATGAAGCATGGTGGAGATATAAGCAAATCTTGGTCCAGGGAAGATAAAATTAGGCTTAGTTATCAAGCTATTCTGTCTAACGGTCTGTTGGGTGTTGATCGGCGTACCAAAATTCCACTTAACCTAGCTAGGTTGGTGATAGATTTGGCAACTTTCGAAGGGTATCCCTGGGGGAGGGTTGCTTACAAAGATCTTGTTGAGCAGGTTAAGTTAGTAACTATAGAGAAGATATTGCAAGACTCTTATGTTTTGAAGAGGTTCGTGCAAGTTCTACAGGTCTGGGCGTATGTGTATGTACCCAAAGTGGGAGAAATTTTGGGAACACCTATAGCGTTTGAAGGTATACATCTGCTAAGATACAAGGGAGAAGATGGCAGACCCGATATGGAGAAGATCTTCTCGAGTGAAGAGGTATGTATATCTTTGGCATAGTTTGTTGAAGTGAAAATGTAGACTTTTGGCAGAGTAAGCCACAGTGGCAGAGTCTGCAAAAAGACTCTGCCACAAGTTTACATTTTCCCGTCGCTAGACTTCTAGCTGAGTTACGCAGACTTCTGGCTTACATTTATGTAACCATATAACTGTGTTTTGCAGGTGACTGTAACTACTATGTGTGAGAGATCCCGGGCAAAAATCTATCCATGTTGGAAAGGTAACGACATAATAGATGTCAAGCTTGATAATCTCATCAAATACATTCTCTCTGGCCAGCCGTGGGCGGACATCAAACGGAGCGTCTAAAAAATGCCGCCAGTCCCAGAAAACCGCACTGAAAAAAGGAAAGTAGATCATGAAGGAAGGATAGAAAAAGGGAAACAGAGGAAGGGAATTGAAGAGCGAGATTGAGAAAAGAGGAAGAGGAAGCGGAAGGGAATTGAAAAATATGATGAAAAAATCGAAGAAGAAGAAGAAGAAGAAGATGACGGACAGTATGTTATGAAACCGAAGTTCCCTGTAGCTAAAATCCCATCTACTGGTTCAACAGACATCGTTGAATTTGTCCTGGATAAACAGCAGACCAAGTTTGACGCAGTTGTAACTAGAATTGAAAATGCCAGCCTTGATCAGCAACGATTAAACTTGGAACAGCAACGAACCAGCATGGAACAACATAAAGTTTTGAGTGAAACCTTAAACAACTTGGCACAGGTCATTGGAAAGCTGATGGAGAGGATGACTTGTTTCGAGCAAGATACTCGCATCTCTAACAACAAACTAAAACCTGACAATCGCATGGTATGTCCAACTCAGCAATTATTGAAATAAAAGAGCTGGCATGATCTGCAATATCATGCTCTATCAGATCTCGTAAAACAATAGAGGGGCATGGCATACTTTGCTTGCCTACGTTGTATCATTCATTTATGTGAGACATGTAATTGTTACGGCACACTAATAATGGCATTCAATACTATTCATCATTGGCATCCCTTAATATCCTTTACGACAGAGTATGCCCTTAAGGTGTAATCAGTTGAAGCTGAGTTTATGTAATAGTCATTACTTCAAAATTTTGCAGAATGACGAAGAAGAGACGACGGTGGATAAAAAAGGAGATGGCAAAGACAACGAAGGAGAAGGAATCAAGGTTGTTGCCTCTGGCTCCTTTTCAAATGATAAAGGAAGAGATGGCAAAGAAAATGTAACTGATAATAGCATCGAGGCAGATGATGCCAAAGAAGAATAAGTAGGAGATGATGCAAAAATAGATTGGAGTGAAAAGGCAGAGGATACCAAGGCAGAGGATGCCAAAGAAGAACAAGTAGGAGATGATGCAAAAATAGATTGGAGTGAAAAGGCAGAGGATGCCAAATAAGAACATCTTCAAGATATGTTCCATGGAGAAAAAATATACAAATGTGAAAAGGCAGAGGATGCCAAAGAAAAACATCTTCAAGATGATCGTGGAGTTGGAGACGTTGAAAATATAGATGGAGGTGAAAAGGCAGCTGATGGTGGTAAAGAAAATGTTATATCTGATAAGGCAGCTGTTTCCAACGAAGCAACTGATGGTGAAAAAAGAGATGGGAGTGAAAAGGCAGAGGATGCCAAAGAAGAACATCTTTTTGATGATGGTGGAATTGGAGATGTTGAAAAAATAGATGGGAGTGAAAAGGCAGAGGATGCCAAGAAAGAAAAAGGAGATAATGATTCCAACGTATGCCTTCAGGCAGAGGATGTCACTGCCGCAGATGAAATTAATGTCTGCATTAAGGATGCCGCTGCAGTAAATGAAACTAATATCTGCATTAAGGATCCCATTACGGCATTGATAACCAACGTCTGCATGGAGACAGTTGCTTCCACTGCAGAAGATGGTAATGAAGGCTCAGTGATTGACACTGAAAATTCTGTACATCCATCGAAAGATTCAGTCGAAATCATTGAAGGAAGAGGAAGAGGTAGAGGAAGAGGAAACTCCCAGCCAGTGAATGTCATTGAACCATCAGTGGATACAGTCCACCCAACTACATCTGAAATCGAAATATACGAATGCTCTAGAAATCTTCGCCAGACGAACAAGCTAACAACAAGAAGGAGTGAAAGGTTAAGCAAATCGACAAAAGTTCATGTTGTACCTAGCAACAACGCAAACCCAATGGCCCAGAAATCTGCTTAAGAAATTGTGTTTGGAGATGTTGACCAACCACTGGTGGACAGGATGAATGTATTCAGAGCCAATGAGTAAGTACACACAGCCTATAAGGTCGTCTATTTTATCTTGCAGTCTAACTTGAATGTTGATTTTCTTCGACAGAACAAATATTTATCCATTTAGAGGGAAAATAAAGGCCCATCAATTCTTCAACTTAGTTTTGCAGCCGAGGGAATGGTTACACGATATGGTAAGTACATTTTTCCTCGTCAACAGTGGATCTGGCAAAAGTGTTTATTTCATGTTTAGCTGGCAGACCGTTGTTGTTGTGTATCGGGCAGACTCGGCTTTTTTGTTGTTCTGTGTCTAGTAGACTCTGCTTTAGTACCCAACATTTGTCCTTCTTTTATTATCAGCATGTTGACGCAGCACTGAACTTATATAGACTCAGGTTAAAGAGAAATCCTAATTCTTTTAAGAGTTCGCGGATTGCTATATTGGATGCATCATTTCAAATGCTTTGGAAGAATAGGTACGACGAGTGGCGTAAGCTTGAAAGATGGGCTGGTGGTACTTACGAGAATGTACATGGTATTCTTCCAGCTTATGCCGCAACAAATTTGGCGTGGAGTAAAGATGTTGATACATTATACTTTGTTCTACACGTGAGCGCGAATCATTGGGTTGGGACGGCCATATCATTGGTTGACCGGGTTGTCTACATATATGATAGCTTAAATACTCCACAAGGAGTTATTGTGGCAGTGGCGACACCTTTTGCTCAAATGGTTCATGCCGCAATTAATATGTGCTTTCCTCAAGACTACGATAAAGCAGAGTTTACAATCAGAATTGTAAAAGACGTTCCCAAAATGCGTCCACTAGTAGGTGATTGTGGAGTATACGCACTCAAATACATTGAGTGTCACATGTTAGGATTGCCGCTATCAGCAAGAGAACTGTCTAATGCCAAAATGCTGACCTGGAGGATGAAGCTCGCTGCGGAGGTGTTGGATGAGACATCTTCATATACTGAACAACCTATGTGTGATGAGAAAATTATTGCAAGTATCTACGATCCCTACGACGTTCAAATTTAATTGCATGGTTAGTAAATATATGTATATAGTAAATAGGGAGATTTGTTCTAGTAAATATTACATTAACTAAACTCTGCGGCGTATAAGCAGAATTTTTGTTTTTCCTTCGTTAGTAGAAGAGAACTTATTCTGCTTATTCTTCGTTTACATGCATCATAAACTACGCTTATAGAGTGTAAACCGAGAAGACGCAGCACTTGCTCATACTCTGCATCTGCTTTGCTTACACTCAGCATAAATGTGGGCCCATAAGTGTTATAAGAGTATGCGTTTGCGTTCTATTTAGTATAATAAAATCAGCAGAGTTTCATTGAAGGTTGAATATCAAGCATCATCACTCTTGTATTTATGAAGTGGGTCCACTCTTGTATTTATGACGTGGGTTATCTTCAACACTTCTTCTTTATTTGCAAACACATATAGCCGAATTTTAATGGAGCCATCTGTAGCCTCTGTCTTCAATCCGATGAACGATAATGAATTTTTCGTGAGTTCAACAAATGTATTTGAACGATCCGGATTGAAGATTCCTTCAGTTTTACTCATGAACTGTTGGGGTCAAAACCCACCCAGCTGTGATCAATGGGAAAATGGCTAAGTATGAGAATACGAAGAATCGGACAAGGCCGAAATTGTGCCTAAATCATTTCTGTACGAGTCCACTTAAGCACAAGAGGGGCCATTCTGGCCAAAGCAGCTCCATTTCCGGCCAAGGAAGCTTCACTTCGGCAAGGCTTTGTCTCCACTTAGGCAAGCTTTGCTCCACTTAGGCAAGCTTTGTCTCCACTTAGGCAAGCCTTGCTCCGCTTAGGCAGGCTTTGTCTCCGCTTAGGCAAGCTTTGTCTCCACTTAGGCAAGCTTTGTCTCCACTTAGGCAAGCCTTGCTCCGCTTAGGCAGGCTTTGTCTCCGCTTAGGCAAGCTTTGTCTCCACTTAGGCAAGCCTTGTCTCCGCTTAGGCAAGCTTTGTCTCCGCTTAGGCAAGCTTTGTCTCCGCTTAGGCAAGCCTCGAAGGAAGCATCGCTTCGGCATAGCCACTTCGGCAAAGGAGACTTCGGCAGCGTCACTTCGGCAAGCCTAGCCACTTCGGCAGCTTCACTTCGGCAAGCCTAGCCACTTCGGCAAAGGAGACTTCGCGAAGCCTAATCACTTCGGCAGCGTCACTTCGACAAGCCTAGCCACTTCGGCAAAGGAGACTTCGGCAAGCCTGATCACTTCGGCACGGAGATTTCGGCAAGCCTAGCTCACTTCGGCACGGAGACTTCGGCAAGCCAAGCTCACTTCGGCACGGAGACTTCGGCAAGCCAAGCTCTCTTCGGCATGGAGACTTCGGCAGCCTCACTTCGGCAAGCCAAGCTCACTTCGGCAGCCTCACTTCGGCAAACAACTCGCGGTCATCGGCCATGACCCACGGTCTTCGGCCATGACCCGCGGTCTTCGGCCACGACCCACGGAGACTTCGGCCATGACCCACGGTCTTCGGCCATGACCCGCGGTCTTCGGCCATGACCCGCGGTCTTCGGCCACGACCCACGGAGACTTCGGCCATGACCCACGGTCTTCGGCCATGACCCGCGGTCTTCGGCCATGACCCACGGAGACTTCGGCCATGACCCGCGGTCTTCGGCCATGACCCACAGAGACTTCGGCCATGACCCACGGTCTTCGGCCATGACCCGCGGTCTTCGGCCATGACCCACGGAGACTTCGGCAAACAACTCGCGGTCATCGGCCATGACCCACGGTCTTCGGCCATGACCCGCGGTCTTCGGCCATGACCCACGGAGACTTCGGCCATGACCCATGGTATTCGGCAAGCAACCCGCGGTCATCGGCCATGACCCACGGAGACTTCGGCCATGACCCGCGGTCTTCGGCCATGACCCACAGAGACTTCGGCCATGACCCACGGTCTTCGGCCATGACCCGCGGTCTTCGGCCATGACCCACGGAGACTTCGGCAAACAACCCGCGGTCTTCGGCCACTTCGGCCAAGCTGGCCACTTCGGCCAAGCAGTCCACTTCGGCCAAGCTGGCCACTTCGGCCAAGCAGGCCACTTCGGCCAAGCAGGCCACTTCGGCCAAGCTGGCCACTTCGGCCAAGCAGGCCACTTCGGCCAAGCAGTCCACTTCGGCCAAGCTGGCCACTTCGGCCAAGCTGGCCACTTCGGCCAAGCTGGCCACTTCGGCCAAGCAGGCCAGTTCGGCCAAGCAGGCCACTTCGGCCAAACTGTCCACTTCGGCCAAGCTGTCCACTTCGGCCAAGCAGTCCACTTCGGCCAAGCAGTCCACTTCGGCCAAGCAGTCCACTTCGGCCGCACTGCCTTGCCGAAGTGAAAACCATACGAAACTGTCTGGCCGAAGTCAAAACCATACGAAACTGTCTTGGCGAAGTCAAATCTATACGAAGTTGCCTGGCCGAAGTCATTTCTATACGAAACTGCCTTGCCGAAGTGAAATCTATACGAAGTTGCCTGGCCGAAGTCATTTCTATACGAAACTGTCTTGCCGAAGTGAAATCTATACGAAGTTGCCTGGCAGAAGTCAAGTCTATACGAAGCCAGAAGACGAGGTGGCCGAAGTCATTTCTATACGAAACTGTCTTGCCGAAGTCAAATCTATACGGAGCTGTCTGGCCGAAGTCAGAGTTGCCGAAGACGATCCTGGCCGAAGTCATTCCCATACGGAGCTGTCCGGCCGAAGTCATTTCCATACGAAACTGTCTGGCCGAAATCAAGTCTACACGAAGCCAGAAGACGATGCGGCCGAAGTCATTTCTATACGAAGACAACAAGCCCATCTTCGGCCTACAACGATACAGAGGCCCACGAAGTCAAGCCGACTTCGCTAAAAAGAAAATCCCAAAGGATTAGGAAGTTTTCCTTATCTCTTTAGGATTGACCTGGCCGACTCAAACTAGTATATATATCTATGTACATCCTTTGAAAAAGGGATCCGCAATTTACTTAGCAAAAAACCCTAGACTTTTTTGCTCTCAAACTCTTGTACGAAAGCTTTTCGACACAGCTTAATAAAAAACAATCTTTGGATCTCTCCGTTCGTGGTTCATCCGCAGAAATTTCATCCCCCTTAACAAACCTCCGACAAATTCTAATTGTGTTGATTTCGACTCCCACATGAACCATAACCCGAGATGTTTTCAGCAATCCACAGAGTTCATAACTAAGGTAAAAGTGTTGTATATTTTTTTAGAGTTTTCCGTTGCTGTTCCTTATGTATCTATAATTTATTTTATGCAGCTTAAGGAGAAGTACCGGCGAGCAATCAAGATTCACGAGAACATCTTGAAGAAAAAGCCTAAACTTTACAAGAAACAGAAGAGAATCGAGAAGATTATAAAATGGCTCGAGGCCCATCCTTCAGAATGGGAACATCTTGGATTTGAAAAAAATATCCCCTATCCCGGAAATTATCCGCCAGGAATTTCACCATGATCAAGACGAATAAGAACATCTACTAGTTTTTCCTCGAAATTTTTGTAACAAATTTAGAAAAGGAATATGAAGAATCAACCCGTTTTCCAGCATTGAAGTTGATGTTTATTATAAATCCAGAGAAGAAGCTACTAAATGCAGAGAAAGCGCAACATTTGCTCGTACTCCACAGTTGCAAAATTTGTGTATAACTTATCTAGATTATATAACTTAACTAAATATAAAAAATGCAAAAATAAAAGTAGATTTTATATGAATCTTAAGAGTCATCAAACATAAACAAGAGTACAAACAAGAAACATAAATTGTACGTATATAAACATAAGTTCAAAATATGCCTAAAATATGCTCCAAAACTAGGTTTATGCTTCGCATACTTTTCCGGTACTCTGCTTCTATATCCAAGTCTATTTGTACTCTGCCCCAAAATCTGCCCGTACTTTGCTTCCAAATCTGTCAGTAGGTTGAAAGACACAACACACAGAAACACAAATCCAGAAAAAAGTACAAACAACAAATCCAAAATACACATAAGTTCAGATTTTAAAGTTTAAAGTTCAAACACACAACGCAAAAATGGATAACAAGAGTTCTACATAACTTTAGTCCTCCATACACAAAAGATCAAGTTTGAACCAATCAATATAGTGATCAACCTGGAGGATAACCCAGGGGGTGAACACGACTCGGAACACCGCCGCGAATCTGAACTCACGGGTGCGACCCAAACTCAAAACGAACGAAGCAACCCCAACCTTGGCCATGATCAGGACCTCACCGAATAGGAGGAGAACATCCTCTATGCCCAACGAGCCCAGATCGAGGAAGAGCGCAAAGCGATGATCCGAGCCCAAAAGGAGGAGATAGCCAAAATCCGGGCAGGCATGGAGCGAGCTGCCGCCGAGATGAAATTCGTTCGATCTCAGATGCATAAGGCTACTAGCAAGGCTCCCGAACTCGACTGAGTGCTTGAAGAAGCACAGAACACCCCGTTCACGGCTCAGATCACTAAGGCGAGGGTTTCTGATCCGGGGAAGATGAAGATACCAGTCTACGAAGGTAAAACTGATCCAAAGGAGCACATGACCGCCTTCGCAATAGCAATGGGACGAGCAAACTTCAGAGAGGGAGAAGAAGATGCTGGACAATGTCTCTTATTCGTCGAGCACCTTAAAGGCCTAGCTCTCCAATGGTTCTCCAGACTGGGAAGAAATTCGATAGACAATTTCAATCAGCTGTCGTCGGCTTTCCTTAAACATTATGCTATATTCATGGAACGCCGGACATCCGATGCGGATCTGTGGACCATGGGGCAAGGACAGAACGAGACATTGCGAACTTTCATCGGACGGTTCAAGACAGTGCTGTCAAAGGTAGAAGGAACCAGTGACGAAGCCGCACTGCAAGCGTTAAAGAAGGCCCTGTGGTTCGACTCAGATTTTCGGAAGGAGATTGTGCTGAACGCACCAACCACGATCCAGGATGCA
The DNA here is from genome assembly GCA_900406555.1 of Pseudoturritis turrita. Classification (NCBI taxonomy): domain Eukaryota; kingdom Viridiplantae; phylum Streptophyta; class Magnoliopsida; order Brassicales; family Brassicaceae; genus Pseudoturritis; species Pseudoturritis turrita. Next base: position 873,342 of record OVBL01000677.1, on the reverse strand, counting down.
TTGCACCGAGCGACGGACTTTGCCTCCAATGAAGAAGAAATGAAGATCCTAGCCCAGAAACACGGAAAGACGAAGTCCACGAACCACCCTCCCTCTGCTCCGAACCCACCGAACAACAGAAAGGGCAACCAAGGCCCTGGATACATCCAACACGAAGGGGAATTCAAAGAAGCCCATAACTACCAAGTTAATTCGTCAAGCTATGGGCAAGGACGAGGTCAAGGCCGATGAAGGGGTACATGGAGTAGCACGTGGACCAGGGACCAAGGAACTTACGACGAAACGGCTTATTGCGAACATCACCATATCTTCGGACACTCAACTGCAAATTGCCGGATCCTGGGTTTGAAACTCGCTGCTAGACTGGCGGCTGGCAAACTCAAAGGTGATATTAGCCTCAAGGATTTCGACATGGATTCCAATGCAAACCGCCCCGAACAGGCAAACGAAGATCTTCCTAAGCGAGGGAGGCAAGACGACGAAGCGCCACAGTCTGGCCCGAGAAGATGGATCAACATGATAATGGGTGGATCTCACGATTGTTTGGATACCGTCTCATCGATTAAAGCTTTTCAACGACGAGCCGATGTCAGCGTTAACTGGTCCGCACCCTCCAAGTTTCCAGACGACGTAATCTCATTCGAAGAAAGAGAAACTACCGGAATCGACAAACCTCACGATGACCCTCTCGTAATCGAGCTAATCATCAACGATTGCGATGTGGCCAGAGTATTGGTAGACACGGGAAGCACGGTAGACATAATCTTCAAAGAGACTCTCAGAAGAATGAACGTCGACCTATCTGAAGTAACGGCAACTCCAAAACCATTGACTGGATTCTCCGGAGAAACAACAATGACAATCGGAACAATCAAGCTACCTGTTCGGGCTGGAGAGATAACCAAAATTGTGGAGTTTTCGGTGGCCGATCACCCAGCAATCTACAACGTTATTATGGGAACCCCTTGGTTAAATACGATGCGCGCCGTGGCCTCAACATACCACATGTGCATAAAGTTCTCAACGCCTAATGGAATCCAAACCATTCGTGGAAATCAGAAGGAGTCCCGAATTTGTGTTATGGCCGAGCATAAGCTCAGAAATCCCGTAGCAGAACTCAACACGAAGACGAAGGAAAAGAGAGCCAAGCTGGATCAACAACCTAAGTCAACGCAAAGTTTTACGGATCACTGAGTCACTTCACATGAACTACGGGGCGGCTTGATCCCTGCAAAGGGTACGTAGGCAGCTCATCTTCGGATGGGTTCAGCTGCCCCCTCCTAAGAAAAAGGGGGGGGAGTGGGTACGTATACTCGTATACTCCCACCTTTGTAATAGACTCCGCGTCAACTTAATGCAAGCTTCTCGAAGCAATTTTCTTCATATCACACCCTCCACGGGTTACTAAAGCCTTAACGGAAACAGGCATCACATACGCACCTTTCACGAATCACCTAAAGTCCTAACTCAAACAGGCACCTCTCTTCACCCTCGTTGCTGCTGGCCACAACAACGAACTACTACATCTTTTACGGATCTAACTACTACATCCTAACAGATTAAAAGTGCGCGCTATATAAATAACGTGTCCATTGTCGGAGCGGATATACTTACGGTAGAGTATCCGTAAACCGAAATGTTCATCCTAAACCCAACAAACAAATCGTTGGTCCTAACAGTACTACATGTTCATTGACGGAGCGGATATGCTTACGGTAGCGTATCCGTAAACCGAAATGCTCATCCTAAACCCAACAACAAATCGTTGGTCGCAACAGTACTACGTGTCCATTGTCGGAGCGGATACGCTTACGGTAGCATATCCGCAAACCAAAATGTTCATCCGAAAACCCAACAAACGAATCGTTGGTCAGAACGCATGTGCTTATAATCGAGGCAAGTATGCTTACGCTAACGTAATCATTCAAAACGAAACAAACAAATCGTCGGTATTAACACTAGCACAAACTGTAGCGAAACGGATCAGTCCTCCTTGGATAATAAAAAAGCAGCATTCGAGCAACAAGTTTCGACAACAAAGAAACGACACAACCAAAGCCAAAGCCACAACGCAAACATAACAAGTCAATATGGATAAAGCCATCCAGGCACCATGTCCAAATAACGTCAAAGCATAATTAAAACGATGATTTGGGCAGTTCCCCATCATCATCATACCTTACCCCTCGAAGACGCACCCTAATCATCGTCGGAGGATTCGGCCGTCGTCTCAGATTCAGAGGCTTCGTTCGAACCAAGTTTACCCCTGTTGGATCCGGAGAATACGCGAACGCCGACATCCGCCGCTAACGCCTCAACAGACTCATCACCAAGCGCGACGTCGGCCGAGGCTTCAGAGATCGGCGAGACCACTAGGTCGTTCCCCAACGAAGCGACTAACTTATAAAACTCGTCATCGGCACCAGCGTACCTCGCTCTCCATCCCTCGAGTTTCTCAGTTTCGGCATCCAGCGAAGGTGGTTCGTCACCGCGGAGCAGCGCAAGGAGTTCAAGGTTCCCGTCGACTTGGGCGAGATCGACGACGCTGTTCTTCGACGTTTCGCCCAAGATCTTGATCTTCTCCTTGGCTCGGTTGACTTTGGATCGAAACTTCTCGGCCAGTCCACGCATCGCCCCCTTCTTGGCCCGTTCGACCTTCTTCTCGGTCATAGCCCTCTCCGAGCTCAGCATCCGCTGGAGCTCGGCCACTCAAGCCTCTTGCTAGACCCGATAGGATTCCAAGTCTTCCTTCTGTTTTGACTCTGCCTCCGTCGCAGCATCGCGCTCACGCTCGGCTTCGGTAAGCTTTGATCGAAGCCCTTCGGCCACTTTTCGTGCACGTTCGGCCCTCCTCGTATTCTTACGAACGTCCGCCTCGTAACCGGACGTCATCTTGTTAATAGAGGCCACGAACTGAACGGAGAGAAAAAGAGAGATCGGGCATCGCATTTTCAACGAAGTACAAAAAAAGAGGAGTTCGACGCAAACTACCTTAGCACCACGGCGAGACATTTCAGCATATGGCTTGCTCCGGGATAAAGTGTCGGGAGGAGGAAAACAATCTCCCTTGGAAAGAATCTTGGAGAAGAGAGCCGCCGAGGCCGACGCGTCGTCGCAAAACATGTCAGAAGCAAACCTCTGGGGTACCGGTTACGAAGGCAGCTCGTGCTCAGCGGCACTACTAACCAATGCGTTACGCCTTTTTTGTCCGGGAGCGTCATCCTTTCGAGGGTCTTTCCCTCTGTCAGCGCTTGCCGGGACACGTCTCCGGACTGGCCTCACCCGATCGGCGTCCTCACTTGTAGCCGCAGCCTTGCCCTTTCTGCGGTGAACCGGGGGCAAGCCCAACACGATCTCTCTCACAATGGGGATCGACGGAGCCAGCGTGGACGGTTCAACAGACGAGTCGCCCGAGGGGAAAGCAAGGGCAGCACTCAGCTGCACCGCAGAGATCTCAGTTCGGCCGACCTCTGCCTGCTCCATCGCGGCGCGGCTCTCAGCCTCCATCCTTTCGCGAACGGATAGTCTTTTCCCCATGGCTCTCTTCGTACTGCTAGAAGAACACGAAGGAGACGAACTTGGAGAATAATACCCAAAGTATCGTGCCCGCGCTCTCTCTACTCTTTGAAGAGTAAAATCTCTTTGCCAGTCGCACTCACCGGAAGCTAGAGTCTCACGAAGCGTAATTATGTCCGGAGGACACGTCGGGAGCGGATTAGGAACTGCAAAACCAACAAATAAGACTGAGGGTCATGACATGTTCAAAAAAGACAGAAAAGCTCGTAAAGCTATGGATCGGCTACCGATTTTTCTCCATGTGGTCCTAATTTTGTTAACCCAATCTTCACCAACCGAAGCCTCGGATATGGGCACAAAGAAGAAATAATCCTCCCAATATATGTCTTTACTTGGGAATCCTCCGATAATTTTGCGGTGAGTTTTGTTCGAAAGGGAGTAAAGAAGCGAATCCTTTGAGCGAAATGTCCGGAAGGATAGCAGGTTCAACAAGTGATCCACGGTGACTTCTTCGCCACACTCGAAGCTGCGGACCACGATCCCAACCAGGTGTCGAATTCCCCGCGGAGTTATTTGCGCCAGAGCCAGTTTATGCTTCCACAGATACCCCAGGATGACCCCTGGTATTGGGAACCACATGAAGCACATCTAGAAACAACTCTCGTACAAGGTAAAAAACCCTTTTGGGGGCTCACTGGCCCGATCCGATGGCGATGGAAGGATGAAGTCAATTTCTTCAGAAATGTTGAAACGGTGCCTGAGGGTCTCCAAAGAATCAGCAGTGGATAGAGTAGATCCTGGTGGATCAGGCACCTCATGCTTGTATGTGCCCTTAGAAACTCGCCGTGTTGAAGAACACGCCCGAAGGCTCGTGTCTTGCCTAAGCCTAATACAATCGGAAGTCCAATTCTCCATCTCGACTTTTACATTGAAAGGACTCTCCATCTCGCCCGGCAAAGAAAATCACTTCGGCAACAGATTACTTCGGCAGAGAAGACTTCGGCCGAAAACAATTTCAGGGACAACAACAAAAAAAAAACAACTAGACAACCTAAAAAAAAATATATCTTCAAGAGGAGGAGAGAGAAGTTACCTTGAGATTTTTGAGAAGTGAAGAAGTGAAGAGGAAAGGAGGAGAAGGGGGAGCATATATAGGCTCATAAAGCAAAAGATGATGTCATCAGGTATTGGGAATCGGGCCAAAACACAGTTGAATGAAGAAATTTCTACTGGAAAAAAAGATTATCAGTCTAAAGTCAGAGAACCTGGTGGACATCAAAAACAACGGACTCAGCGTCATGTCAGCTCAGCTCATACCAGTCGACACGGCACATTGATCCCAGCCTGGACTTTCTCTACCTCGGCACTATCATCACTGAAACTACCGAGCTGGGGGGCTAACTGTTGGGGTCAAAACCCGCCCAGCTGTGATCAATGGGAAAATGGCTAAGTATGAGAATACGAAGAATCGGACAAGGCCGAAATTGTGCCTAAGTCATTTCTGTACGAGTCCACTTAAGCACAAGAGGGGCCATTCTGGCCAAAGCAGCTCCATTTCCGGCCAAGGAAGCTTCACTTCGGCAAGGCTTTGTCTCCACTTAGGCAAGCTTTGCTCCACTTAGGCAAGCTTTGTCTCCACTTAGGCAAGCCTTGCTCCGCTTAGGCAGGCTTTGTCTCCGTTTAGGCAAGCTTTGTCTCCACTTAGGCAAGCTTTGTCTCCACTTAGGCAAGCCTTGCTCCGCTTAGGCAGGCTTTGTCTCCGCTTAGGCAAGCTTTGTCTCCACTTAGGCAAGCCTTGTCTCCACTTAGGCAAGCTTTGTCTCCGCTTAGGCAAGCCTCGAAGGAAGCATCGCTTCGGCATAGCCACTTCGGCAAAGGAGACTTCGGCAGCGTCACTTCGGCAAGCCTAGCCACTTCGGCAACTTCACTTCGGCAAGCCTAGCCACTTCGGCAAAGGAGACTTCGCGAAGCCTAATCACTTCGACAGCGTCACTTCGGCAAGCCTAGCCACTTCGGCAAAGGAGACTTCGGCAAGCCTGATCACTTCGGCACGGAGATTTCGGCAAGCCTAGCTCACTTCGGCACGGAGACTTCGGCAAGCCAAGCTCTCTTCGGCATGGAGACTTCGGCAGCCTCACTTCGGCAAACCAAGCTCACTTCGGCAGCCTCACTTCGGCAAACAACTCGCGGTCATCGGCCATGACCCACGGTCTTCGGCCATGACCCGCGGTCTTCGGCCACGACCCACGGAGACTTCGGCCATGACCCGCGGTCTTCGGCCATGACCCACAGAGACTTCGGCCATGACCCGCGGTCTTCGGCCATGACCCACAGAGACTTCGGCCATGACCCCCGGTCTTCGGCCATGACCCGCGGTCTTCGGCCATGACCCACGGAGACTTCGGCAAACAACTCGCGGTCATCGGCCATGACCCACGGTCTTCGGCCATGACCCGCGGTCTTCGGCCATGACCCACGGAGACTTCGGCCATGACCCACGGAGACTTCGGCCATGACCCATGGTCTTCGGCAAGCAACCCGCGGTCATCGGCCATGACCCACGGAGACTTCGGCCATGACCCGCGGTCTTCGGCCATGACCCACGGAGACTTCGGCCATGACCCACGGTCTTCGGCCATGACCAGCGGTCTTCGGCCATGACCCACGGAGACTTCGGCAAACAACCCGCGGTCTTCGGCCACTTCGGCCAAGCTGGCCACTTCGGCCAAGCAGTCCACTTCGGCCAAGCAGGCCACTTCGGCCAAGCTGGCCACTTCGGCCAAGCTGGCCACTTCGGCCAAGCAGGCCACTTCGGCCAAGCTGGCCACTTCGGCCAAGCTGGCCACTTCGGCCAAGCAGTCCACTTCGGCCAAGCAGGCCACTTCGGCCAAGCAGGCCACTTCGGCCAAGCTGGCCACTTCGGCCAAGCAGTCCACTTCGGCCAAGCAGTCCTCTTCGGCCAAGCTGGCCACTTCGGTCAAGCTGGCCACTTCGGCCAAGCAGGCCACTTCGGCCAAGCAGGCCAGTTCGGCCAAGCAGGCCACTTCGGCCAAACTGTCCACTTCGGCCAAGCTGTCCACTTCGGCCAAGCAGTCCACTTCGGCCAAGCAGTCCACTTCGGCCGCACTGCCTTGCCGAAGTGAAAACCATACGAAACTGTCTAGCTGAAGTCAAAACCATACGAAACTGTCTTGGCGAAGTCAAATCTATACGAAGTTGCCTGGCCGAAGTCATTTCTATACGAAACTGCCTTGCCGAAGTGAAATCTATACGAAGTTGCCTGGCCGAAGTCATTTCTATACGAAACTGTCTTGCCGAAGTAAAATCTATACGGAGCTGTCTGGCCGAAGTCAGAGTTGCCGAAGACGATCCTGGCCGAAGTCATTCCCATACGGAGCTGTCCGGCCGAAGTCATTTCCATACGAAACTGTCTGGCCGAAATCAAGTCTACACGAAGCCAGAAGACGACGCGGCCGAAGTCATTTCTATACGAAGACAACAAGCCCATCTTCGGCCTACAACGATACAGAGGCCCACGAAGTCAAGCCGACTTCGCTAAAAAGGAAATCCCAAAGGATTAGGAAGTTTTCCTTATCTCTTTAGGATTGACCTGGCCGACTCAAACTAGTATATATATCTATGTACATCCTTTGAAAAAGGGATCCGCAATTTACTTAGCAAAAAACCCTAGACTTTTTTGCTCTCAAACTCTTGTACGAAAGCTTTTCGACACAGCTTAATAAAAAACAATCTTTGGATCTCTCCGTTCGTGGTTCATCCGCAGAAATTTCATCCCCCTTAACAAACCTCCGACAAATTCTAATTGTGTTGATTTCGACTCCCACATGAACCATAACCCGAGATGTTTTCAGCAATCCACAGAGTTCATAACTAAGGTAAAAGTGTTGTATATTTTTTTAGAGTTTTCCGTTGCTGTTCCTTATGTATCTATAATTTATTTTATGCAGCTTAAGGAGAAGTACCGGCGAGCAATCAAGATTCACGAGAACATCTTGAAGAAAAAGCCTAAACTTCACAAGAAACAGAAGAGAATCGAGAAGATTATAAAACGGCTCGAGGCCCATCCTTCAGAATGGGAACATCTTGGATTTGAAAAAAATATCCCCTATCCCGGAAATTATCCGCCAGGAATTTCACCATGATCAAGACGAATAAGAACATCTACTAGTTTTTCCTCGAAATTTTTGTAACAAATTTAGAAAAGGAATATGAAGAATCAACCCGTTTTTCAGCATTGAAGTTGATGTTTATTATAAATCCAGAGAAGAAGCTACTAAATGCAGAGAAAGCGCAACATTTGCTCGTACTCCACAGTTGCAAAATTTGTGTATAACTTATCTAGATTATATAACTTAACTAAATATAAAAAATGCAAAAATAAAAGTAGATTTTATATGAATCTTAAGAGTCATCAAACATAAACAAGAGTACAAACAAGAAACATAAATTGTACGTATATAAACATAAGTTCAAAATATGCCTAAAATATGCTCCAAAACTAGGTTTATGCTTCGCATACTTTTCCGGTACTCTGCTTCTATATCCAAGTCTATTTGTACTCTGCCCCAAAATCTGCCTGTACTTTGCTTCCAAATCTGTCAGTAGGTTGAAAGACACAACACACAGAAACACAAATCCAGAAAAAAGTACAAACAACAAATCCAAAATACGCATAAGTTCAGATTTTAAAGTTTAAAGTTCAAACACACAACGCAAAAATGGATAACAAGAGTTCTACATAACTTTAGTCCTCCATACACAAAAGATCAAGTTTGAACCAATCAATATAAGGAACTGTAATTCCTCTCAGCTCCTCCTCAGCAATCTTTTCTTTCTCTGCTAACTGCTGCCACCTAGCATCCATGACCACTTGTTCTTCATGCATCATCTTCTCCAACATAGAGCGTTTACCGGCTATTCTTTCCAACTTGAGTTTGATGCGGTGAGCTTCGTCCTTCGCTCTCATTTGAGATCGCACCAGCAGAAGAATTTCCCTCAGCCGATCCTTTCCTTCCTTTTCCGCCTCCATAACTGCATTGTTCTGCTTCTCTTCTGCTTCCAACTCCAGGAAAAAAAAAGATTGAGTAGAAGAGAAGCCGCAAGTTATTTTGAGGGTTCTTCTTCTTTTTATAGATGGGAATAGAACAGTTATGATCTGAGAGGGATAAACCGAAACCACATACGTCATTTTTTTTTATTAGCTGTCATTTAAATGGTCCACCTTCCCAGCATTTCAACGGTCTACATTCCCATCATTTCAACGGTCCACCTTCCCATCATTTAATCTGTTATCTCGTAGAGTATATGCAGAGAAGGTGCATAAGCAGAGTACTATTAAATTTAATATAGAATATAAATAGAGTACTATTCTATTTAAGAATTGGGTCCACTCTAGTAGAGTATATGCAGAGAAGGCGCATGTTTTGATTATAAATCAAAGACGAGTACTAATATAAGTCCCGTAAAAAGAGTATTATTACAAGGTGCGTAGCAGAGTACTATTAAATAGAGTATTATTAAATTTATTGCAGAATATAAGCAGAGTAGTCGCAATTACTTTCATTCCTTATTTATTGTATTGTATCATGAATGATCGACACATGGCGTATGACGTATTGTAGTAGGAAAATTAATAATGTACCTTGTTTCTCATGTTCAATCATGCGATGATCGACACGCGGCCCTTCGCATGCCGCAGTATCATCTCAGAGGCATCTAGTAATAGATGCAGAGTATGACCAATTAGGTTTCCCTTAAACGAGTATAAAGATCTCTTTTCTTTTTGGGTGGATAAAGAAAGATAATTTATCCTTTCCTCCCTGCTACCACAACGCAAGCGAATCTTTTATTTTTCTTTTCTACCCATTAGTCTCACCAATCTTCTTTGATTTCGATGTCTGCCTTTTCCTCATCTGCTTCTTCCTCTGGCAGGAGCGAACGCAATAGTGTTCATCCTGTTGTGCCTTGGAATTCGGATTAGTTCAAATATCCAGAGGTTCAAGACGTGTCCGGGATTCCTACGGTAGGCTATATCACCGTCTATTGGTCTTTCTTTCGGGCAGGTTTCTGCCATCGCCTGTCTTTTTGATGGAGTTTTGTGAAGAACTTCGGATTGCACCCGACCAGGTTAATGCCCGCTCATGGGGGTTGATAAACGCCCTCCAAATACTGCCGAACTTATCTGGAATCATTGTTTCGAGTGCTATAATTTTTGGCGCTTTTGAGGTTAGGAGTTTAGACCCCTGGTCTAATAGATATGAACTTGTTCTTCATGACGGTTGCATATCTCCAGTTGAACTTCCCTTCCAAATTGAGGGTGGTGATGATGACAAGATTCACTACTTCTTTGTTCGTTATTCCGATCCTGACGGGCTTCCCCACTTGTGGTCTGATTCAGGTAATTTCCCTCTCACAAAAAGTAATTGTTTGACGAATTGATCAATCTCACTCTTTTAACATGCATTTTCTCTCTGTTGCGCTTCATCAGTTCTTACAACGCAGAACCGTCGCAGATATCCCGATTTTCCTAATGCCATTTTCTTGATTCCACTCTCTTACCGGAGCCCTGAGTTTCTTCTCTCCGATGCCGCAGTTGATGGGAGTTCTCTTCGGGCGAATATCAACGAAACAGAGGTCCATCCAGGTAGCCTGGATCGCCTTAGGCTTACTTGGCAAAACGTGTATTCGTCTCGCATTGCTAATGTTCATTGTCCTCGTTGCGAGGAGTTGGAGTTGGAGGGAGAAGCCCTACGTGCTAGGATATGTGGTTTGGAGACTCGTCTTCAGAATGTGGGACGGCTGTGGATTCGGTTAGGGTTGTGGCAACAATTTTGACCCACCAGTCAAGGTTCTTGGATCGTATTAGTCGCGAGTTTGGATCGGGTGACGTTGGCTGCGATGTTCCTAGGAGTTCTAGAGGGATGAAGCGCGACCGTTCCTCGGACACTTCGTAGAATATCAACTGTTATAAGAGAAAGGGTTGTTAATGTTATGGTACATTCATTTATTATTTATCTCTTAGTTATCGAATATGCCACTGCTATGCAAGCAAAATGCTATGATCTGCGTAAAATGTGTCGTAATCTGCTTGTAAACATCACATCTAATGCAGTTATTGCAGGGAAGCCGCGTAACATTTGTATTGTATAATAAGTCATGACGTTGGTTTGGTGCGTCGTACATGCCTTCGCTACTAAATAATGATGACGTGGCGAGAAATGCCAAATGGATAGAAATGTAAGTAACACTACACCTATACATTATCCTTTGATTCTTCTTTTAAATAATGATTCTACCCCTTTTACTGGAAAATGCGTGCTTTTTTGTCGTTTATTTTCGACAGTACCATTTCGGATCAGTTCTATATATGGGTATGAGCCCGTATTTGCCACGAGATTGATAATGTTTAAAAATTCAAAGAGATTTGAATTTTCAATTTTCTCCCTAAAACCTAAATTTCTCGTGTGTAAATAGATTAGGGGATTTGTGCTTTTTGACGTATATTATCGACAAAAGGGAACCTAAATATCTTATTGTCGTGGCTAAACACACATTGGAATTCCAAAAAGAGTTAATACTCGGGGTTATGGCTTTCGGTCCTTACGATTACGGCATGAACAACAGTGACACCACATCTCTGGCATCCAGCGTGACCTCTAAAGGTCGCCATGACGGACACTACGGGATTCCTATACGCTGATGCGTCCCCTGTTGTGGTGGTAAGATAGTGATTCAAACCGAAACAACAAGTTTGAATGCTGGAAGGAGATTATATACCTGTGACAGGAACGAGGTAAGAAAATATTTGAATTCCATGACTCTATAAATGTGGCAGATTAATGATTTCATTTACGTTTGTCCTATATATTGTACGATTAGGATGGATGTCGCATCCACCACACAAGGCGATGGTGGGATGACGCCATGATGGATGAGGTCCATGACATTAAGGTTGAGATGGGTTTACTAGAGGATCGCATTGAGTACATTACATCTGATAGCAATGGCGACAACGTAGACCCTCGGATGATGTGGAACAATGTCTTGTACTCGCGGGACCAGATGTTGCCCTTGCTACAGAGTTGTGACGAAGAGTTGAAGAAGCTCAAGGATACGGTTATGAATCTTGAATTGGCGGATAATGATTTCAATATGCTTCAGGGGATGGTTATGAATCTTCATGACAGGGTGTTTGGACAAAAGGATATGATCGTGACGCTAATGATTGGAGTACTTGTTGGTGTTGTTTTGGTCGTCCTCTTCTTCTGTTTTCTACTTGTTTAAGTATTTGTAATTTCTTAACTTGATACTTTCTATTTCGTAGAGAAGCTATAACTTAACAATTAAATGCAGAGTAAGAGCAGATTAAAAACTAAACGCGCTTAATGCACACTCTCTAAAGCAAAACCGCATAATCCAAATAGACTTCTCTCAGCCTCTTCTGTAAAATGCAGAGTAAAAGCAAACTCACCACATAAATCTGCAGTTTCTACAGCATATTTTTACTGCAAGTTATATCAAATATAACATCTACTACAACTCAACTTTGATACTACATGCTACCAGTCGGACCCATCATTTATTAGTTTCTTCTTCCTCTGCTGATAGAGCGTCCAACAAAATGGGCCCCAGAAAAGAATACGCAGAATAAAAATAGAGGTCTGCTCTTCTTCTGCTGTCATAGGCAGAGTAAGAGCAAAGTAAATGCTAACATTATTTAATAAGCAGATTAGAAATAGAGTTCGCTCATCATTTAATAAAATAAAAGCGAACGGAGTGTTATCTTAAATGATATCATTTATTGAATAAAATAATATCATTACCTATATTGGAAAAAGATATCCCAAATTCCTAATACATAAATGAACTTAATAGGATAAATGCAGAGAAGGCGCAGTATATTAGTTTGCTCGTACTCTGCTGTGGTGAAGTTTGAAATATTATACTATAACTTTTCTAAATAACTCCAATAACCAATTCAATAAGTTTATTGGGTAGCATCTAAAAAGTTATTTATAAAAGTAGTTCTACATCGAATCAAAAGTTATTGTCGTACCAATTAAAGAAGTCCGCTCTTCCTATGCTAGAGTGTCCAGCAATACGGGCCCATTAATAAAGAATCGCAGAATTTCATCTCGTATTTCTCTTCCAACAAGACATCATTACAAACTAGCAGGTGCCTTTTCACAATTACAATAATGCCTTGTTTCTCGTGTTGCATTTTCGATTATCGACACGTCGCACTTCGCAACACGCACTTGTTCTACACGCTTCCATTGATGGCTGCAGAGTATGCCCGTTAGGGTTTTCATCCTGTAAAACCTTTTTTGTAATCAATGCCCATGAGAAAATTATACGAATGAATTTTTAGAAGAGTACATGATGTGATGTGATGTGATATTGCTTTGACTCTTAACATTTAATGGAACTGTGAAAAGTAAATTTCATTTTTACTATATATGCTTAATTTATACGTAATGATTACGTATTCACTATCGTAATTATTTTTTGAGAGAATAAAAATAATATTGGTTTTCGGGAAGTTTAATATCAGGTTAGGATAAATGCAGAGAAAAAGCATTACTACACGCAGAGAATTCGCAGCGTGTGCTCGTAGGGAAGTTTGAAATATTATACAGTAACTTATCTAAATTCTTATTTCAGAGTAATGGTAATTATATGTTATTGTTTTACCAATTAAATGCAGAGTAAGTAAATGCATTTAATTGGTAATTATACGTCGAATCAAAAGTTATTGTTTTACCAATTAAATTCAGAGTACTACATGGCACTTTCCAAATAAGGCGCATTCTAACAATTACTGCAATGTCTTGGTTCTCGTGTTGCATCATGTGATTATCGACACGTGGCACTTCGTAAACCACACTTGTGATGTGATATTGCTTTGACTCTTAACATTTTTTGGAACCGTAAAACATAAGTTTTGATTATTTACCGTTCTTCAATCCAATCATTTCTTCAAAACTTCTCAGGCTCCAAAACTTTTCTCCAAAACATTTCAGTCTCAAAACTTTTCTTCAAAATATTTCTCTAAAACTTTCAGTCTAAAAAAATGGTTCAGTTAGATATGGTTTTAGACTTGCCACTCATGAAGAATGGTGGAAGAATCTTGGTTCAAGTAGTAAAAGAATTTGGAGAGCACTATTCACGCTTTCAACCTGAAAGTCACTTGCTTCTCGCTGATTATCACGCTGTAAGAAATGCACGCTTTCATGTTGTCTCTTAGGAATATATGATTTTGTTTCATTTTTAGAGGAATAGACACAATCTTTGGTTTTATGGTTTAGGGTTTTCGGATCTCTGCAACCATTCGGAATCATCTGTTGTCAAAGTTCGAAGACGTGGCTGAAGAGGATTAGGGATTTTGAAGTGGCGACTAGGCCGGATCAGTGGAAACTAACACACCATGAGTTCCATATCTTCTTCCATGAAGAATCGATCATTAAAAAGGTACCAGGAATCTGTGGTAACCATATGGTGTCGTTATCTCCATTTCGCAGAGTTCTAAACAACTCATTGCATAAGAAGATTAGTGTTGGTAAGTTTTGATGGAATATTAGTTGTTGGTTTTCTATTTCACGTCAGATCAAATAATCTATATTGATGTTGCTCTATCACACAGTTGATTTGCTTGGTGCTATTGTGAAAGTCAAGAAATTAGAAATTTATCAAGGCTTCACAGATGACGTTTACATTGTCCCTGGTCACAAAGTTCTGCACTTCACATTGAGAAATTTCATATAAGTTAATTATGTTTATAGTTTAGGATATCTTTTGAGAACGAAGTACTATAAATTCGTCTTTGTGAGCTGCAACGGCGAATATATCAACTGTATTGCGAATGGAACATTTGCTGATGAATTTGAGTTCTTCTGGCGACTTCAACCAATTAGGAATGTCATATTCTGCGTGCTACTTCATTCAATCATAGAGAACTATTGCAACATATATGACTACGTGACTCTTTGGCATTGCAGGTGAGATACGTGTCTCGGCTCTCTACCCATTCTATGAACTCCTCATTAATCCAGCAATTCCTGTCGTTAAAGAAGCAATCCAGCAATTAAGGGTTGTTAAGACCGGTGGTTTCTCAATGGTTGAAGATGCATACATTGATGACCCTATTCGTCTTAACAATACCACCTAGAATAAACCTCTTTAACTGTGTTATTTAAAGTTAATGCACTCGATCTTTTGAGACTCGGAGTAACACTTATATATGTCTCGTTATAATAGTTCAGTAATTTAAGTATACTTTATTTTGTTTTGTTAGATCATTGTGGATGAAAACAAGTTGAGAAGACGTAGTTTATGCTCAGTGTAAGCAATGTAGATGCAGCTTAAATGCAGAGTCCGCCCATCATCTGCTTTAAGATGCAAAGTACAAGCAGATACTGCGCCTTCGCTCAAAATAACCGAATTGAAACGATACAAAATGAAACACTTAAAGCAAACCAGTCTTCAGAAGACTAAAGCAAACATAGAACATAATTAAAATTACTAAATAAAAAATACCACACTTTAAAGTAAAGCAAAATAGTCTTCAAAAGATAATAAAGCTAAAAAAGAACTCACAGGTGAGACTGATCCTTTCTTTGCCTCCACCACCTCACTCTGATCCCATGGCATACTTCTCCGTCCAGCTTCGCGTTGTTGACTCGAACCTGGATTTATCAGTCCTGTAAATATGGGCTACCTCCGGCACAAAAGGATCATCTAGGATTGGGTCTGTCATCAGCGCGCAAATTGACATCAAAACCTAATTCCATAACAAAAATCCATTGCATTAACACACATGTTTGGCTGAAGTATTTTTCTTTTCGACAATAACCTTGTTAAATATAAAAAAATTCCAAACCTGGGACACAGTTAAAGCAGGAGACCATTTTTCTCTCAATATATCATAGTCAATCGCTCCATTTACGTTGATATTTAGATGGTAAATCTTTGTTTTGAAACCCACCTGCATGCAAAGAAAAAGAGAATATCAATTAAAAGCAAGATGATCAAGAGTGGAGTTTCATCCTCCAACAAATAACAAGTAACTGAAAAAGCAAAAAGCAAACCTTTGGCGCATTTAACGGATAATCCGGAGGAAAATGGATGGTAAACAAGAAAATCCCTCCGGCATAGGGACTGTCGGAGGGTCCATTGATAGCTGCTTTCCATTCGTAAACACAATCACCAACGAGACCTAAAAAAATAAGACTCAACTTAGACATTTAATCTAAATAATACTACATCCGTAAATTTCCTATTATCATCCGTAAATAATACTACCTCTAACTGCATAAAAGACTTGGGAGTTCTAGATTTAATACCTGTCCTAATGAACTGTGTAGGAACATCCTTCTGGATCCACTTAAGTTCCATGTTAATTCAACTTAGACTATAACCCATGGTCACAAAGTTGGTAAGAGAGATGAAGAAGATGAATGTTGTGTCTTTGGTAAACAAATAAATGTAGAGACAAACAGACACGACTTTCTCCTATATGAACACGAAGCGTTAATGTTTTTGATAAACTCTAGGGTTTTGGCAGACTAGGGAATGTGTTTTCAACTACTGCAATAAATACATGTTCATTGCTTTTTTGACAATTTCCCATATTTCAGTCAAATACGACGGGATGTATACTTTTAAATGAGTTGTCATTCATCTCCTCATGTGTAAAAAATGAGTTGTCCTTTATTCTTATGGGAGTTCACGCCATTTAATAACACGGTAAATTTACGCGCCTTCTCTGCCATTTATTATTAAATTGAGTTGTCTTTTCGAAGGCAGAGTATCTTATGTTAAGATTGTTGAGCGGTTGCACAGTAATCATCCGGCATGCCTCTCATGTCGAGCTTTTAAATGAGGCGCGTGCAATTACTGTACTAGATGTGTTTTTAAAGAGACACGACTTTATAAATATGGTTGACCGATGTTCCTGTAAATTGAGTTTTTTTTTCCAAGACAATTTAAAGGAAGATCATTGTTTACGAACAGAGTGCCTGTTAATTATTTTCAAAATCCAAATACCGCATCACATCGTAGGTTAACATGCAAATACCAGAGCTCCCTTCAGACATTATCTCTGTCATTGCACGAAAACTTGGTCGCCTCACCTTGTGGAGACTCAGACACATCCTCCGAATAGGGCGGATCGGTAGAGATGTAGTGTACAGTGATGAAGTCCTCAAGGAACTTAGTCTCGATGATCTATGTGAGGACACAGATAAAATTCTCCTAGACGGGGTGAATCGCAGATTTTTTGTAAGATGCTTAAACGCCGGAAACCCAACAGCTATTTATTATGAGGTTACAAGACTCGTGACCACAGAACAAGACATCAGTGCAGCCATGGAACTTTTGGAACGGCTTGTCCCTTTCAGTGCTAACGCAACTTATCTCTCTGGAATGCTGTGTGTATGTGCTGGACGTACGAAAAGGGCTGCACAAATTCTCAAATTATGTATTGACATACACGCTGAAGGTGATTTTGATAAACTCACCAGGCTTGGGGATGAGGTTATGGATGTGGTTGTAGCTTTCTATCCATCCATGAACCATTCTTTTGCATCAACGTGGCAATACCCTGACTGTCCAGATTTTCCTTTTCCATATTGTGCCACTGAGCACGAATATCAATCTGGATGCGAAAACTGCTACTTGTATTGGTTCGCAAGACAGCTTTGTCGTATTACATAGGAGATTTGAACTATTTCTTCTAATTTTATTTGTTTCTGTATTTAGAAATCCTTGAAAACTTATGATTCCGTAATTCAAGATGTGGATTTTAATTGATATTTATAAATCCATTCTAGAATAACATGTTTTACCCTTTGAGCATATATATTTAAAAATGAAAATACAAGCAAGCATCTGTAGTAGAATGCAGGCAGATTAATGGATGATTAATGGTAGATATCAGATGCAGACTTTGCGATACTTGATGCAGACTCTGCAATACTAGATGCAGACTCTGTGATACTGGCTATTTTATGATACCCACATCAAACTAAAGACTAACATAAAACAACGGTGCACCATAACATAAGGACACGTTAAATGAACATAAGCAGATACTACGCAAAATAAAAAAAGTTATGAACCAAGATTTGTTTCCTTGTTTAAATAAACTTGAAACCGGAGATTTGTCTATCTTGGCAGAGTTACAGCAGAGTGAAGCCAGAGTCAAGAAAATGGGCATGTTTTTCGATTGTGTCCTGCATTATGGCATTTTGAGCACATGTGCTGAATTTTTGGGCTACTATGGAAAAGACTATTTTCATCTTTGGGGGTGGAGTACTCTGCGAAAGTTTAGCTTTCTTATTTGGTGTTTGAGTAGTCGGAGAATTACGAGATCATTTCCTTCTCACCTTTGGGGATGGAGTAGTGGGTGAAATATTATCGCTGAATGGGGTACTCTGCTTTGTTTTCTTCGCGACGGATGGAGTCCTCTGCTTCGTTTTCTTCGTTGCGGATTGAGTCCTCTGCTTTATTTTTTGCTTTGTGGATGGAGTACTCTGCGAAGGTTCTGTTTTCTTCTTCTTCCATTGATTACGCTTGAACCGCTTAGTCTTTTCAATAGCAGAAAGGTATCTCTTTGTCTTCGGTCTATCGGAAAGTACTTTTATGACTGGTGGCATACATTGTTCACTAATTACGTGTGGTGGTAGAATCAAATCTTCGTCTACAGGTATTATAGGTTCTGAGTACATTGAATACAAGTTTTCCTTTGTGAAATGATCATCCACCATGATAGCTTCATCAGTTTTCCGACTTAATGTTGCTTTAATCGCGTGCTCGCAGGGAATCTTCTCGACATCATATTGTTTACAAGTACAAAGTCTCTGCAATCATAAATTTTGTGGGAGTCGAAACTAGCACAATTGAATTTGTTAAGACTTTTAAGGGATCTGAAATTTCTGAGATTAAAACCACAAAAACGAAAATCCCGATCAAAAAGTTTTGTGAAACTTTTTGTACAAGTATTTGTAGAGCAAAAAGTTTAGGGTTTTTCTAAGTAAATTGCCGATCCCTTTTTCAAGGGATATACATAGATATATATTCTAGTTTAAGTCGGCTAGCCCAACTCCTAAACGATAAGGAAAACTTCCTAATTCTTCGGAATTTTCCTTTTCGCAGGTCGGTCGTGATATTTTGGGCTTCACACCTGGGCTTAGCTTCCAACTTCTTTTGAGCTCGGCCCACCAAAGTTTCTTTGTTGCGAGCTCGGCCTTTCTCAAACTACTCTTCGTAACCTTGGACTCGGCCCACTCGTTGTTGCAGGCTGGGGCTCGGCCCATGTTTACTCAGACGTCTGCTAAGTCGCCGGGCTCGCCGACTTGTCATACCTTCTGAAATCGCCATCTTGTCGCCGAGCTCGTCTGTTCATCGATGTGTTGTCGGGCTCACCAGCTCGCCATGTTGCCAAGCTCGCCGGCTTGCCACCGTATTGGCGAGATCATCGATTCGCCGAGCTCGCCGAACTCACCGTTGTGTTGCCGAGCTCGCTGGCTCACCGCCGTGTTGTCGAGCTCGCCGGCTTGCCGATCTCGCAAATAAGTTGCCGAACACATCGACTCGCTGCTTGGCTGAGCTGGCTGGTTTTCTGCATTGCCGAGCTTGTAATCTGTCCGTATTGCCAAGCTCGCCGGCTCGTCGCATTGTCGAGCTCGCCGGTTAGCCCAGTTTAGACACTTAGTGATTTTCATACATTGGTCTCATTAGGGTGAAAACTGACCCCAACATTTAGCCCCCCAGCTCGGCAGTGTTAGTTATAATAATGCCGAGGTGAGAGTAGTCAATGATGAGATTAATGTTCCGGTCATGCAGAAGTGATATGTTGCCGTGCTCGTCTTGTTAGAGTTGGCGAGCTTGTTTTGTTAATGTTGGCGAGCTTGAGCTTGAATGATTGTGTTAAGGCGAGTTTACCATGCCGAGCTTGGTAGCTTTTGTTTTTTCAAAGCTTATTCATTCCAGCTTGGCAACCTTTGTTGACCTTGTGTTGCCGAGTCTAAGCCATTCAATATTGCCGATCCCAAGTATGAGCGTGTCGCTGGGCTTATCTTGTTTTGAAACTGGCTTACCTAACTTTGGGGACTTCGGTAATAGTTTTTCTGCCTCAAAAGTACTAGAAGTGGCCGAGCTCGCTTCGTCGGCCCGGGTTTTCTATGTTTTCGATTTCCGGCTTAGCAATCTTCTGGACTTGGTAAAACTTATAGTTTTCTCAACAGCGTAACCATTTCTCGCCAATTCCCGAGGTGAGATCATGTCAGCAAATGCCTAGTTTGCCTATATATACCCGAGCTTCGTGGGTTTTCTTCTCATAATCTCATTTTTCCAAAAGCTCTCCAAAAAGGTAACTTTCTCTCTCTCTTATCTCTCATCTATTTAAGTTAAATTTCTAGGGTTTTTGTTTTCTTTCTTGCCGCGCCGCCGAGCTCCCTCCGAGTTTTTGGGCAATATCTTTTGAAGAGTTCTGTGCTTGTCGCCGAGCTGGCTACTTCCGATGTTGTGTCAAGCTCATGGGCCCGTCCCCAAGCCGAGGTGGATTCTATGGGGATTTCTATGACGTTGAATGACTCGGAAGACTCAGTGATTGGTCATTCGCATCTTGGGAGGAAGATTTTTTATTCACCTGAATCTGATGCTGGAAATGCAGCGGATCGCATTAACTTCGATGTTCCTTCTTTGATTGATGAAGCTTTCGACGAGGGGGAAATCCATTTGAAGTGAAGAACGAGCTGGAAGACTGGGAAGTTGGTCTTGCCGAGGTGAGGCAAAAATGGGAGCTCGTGTTTGGTCTTCGGAAGCATCAAACTCCAAGGAAGAAAACTAAAAAGATAATTCCTGATCCACTCGGCTCGGCTTTGTCGACTCTCAAGTCTTTAGAAGATTTAAGACAAAAGTTCCACAAATCTGAAGGAGTTGAATTCGTGCTTCCATCTTCATCTTGTCGTGCTGACGATCCCCCACCCGGCTATTTTACTTTGTTCGAAGCTTACTTTCATTTGTGCTTCATATGGTTTCCGATCCCCGGCGTCATCCTTCATTTCTTATGGCAGTATTGATTGTCCTTGGCTCAGATTACGCCTCGGGTTGGGGGGGGGGTTCGTCATATAATTGGGATTTTGATTCGTAGCTACGAATGCCACGAGAGCTTAGCATCTATCATCTGATGAACTTCTTAGCCTTTCGGAAGACTGGTCCCAAGGACAAGTTTCTCTACTATGCATCTAACAGGATAAATCGAAAGATTATGTATGGATTTCCCGGCAAGGACAGATAGTGGATGGATTATTTCTTCTTTGTGTCGATCTCCGACGTGTCCGTAGATGGCGAATGCATTCCGAAAGTCAAGAAGAGCTGGGAAAAAATGGGTAGCAGATCCCGTACCTTGCTCAGAGCTGTCGGCTCAGTTTTATGTTTATAAAACACGTATAATTATTCTTCATTCTTTTTGCAGTGCTGAATCCTCTCCCGAAGTGCCCAGCTAACGTTGTCGAGCTCCGAGTGACCCTCGCAGCCCGGAAGTGCAATTGGGAAAAGGATTTTTTGTTTGAAAGAGTCGAGAAAGCCCAAACTTACTTTGCTGGAAATTCTGTTAACACTTCATCTTCTTCTTCCTTAGAAGATGTTTCATCCATAATGGAAAGACCAACATGGCGTGACAAACAGGCTGCCCTAGCCAAAGCTGCTGCCGAGGCGAAGAAACGGACCGAAGAGACAGATAGAGTCCAGGATCCGAATCCGATTGCCGAGACTGGTGTTCTGGCTGAAACAACCTTGAAGGGTAATCCTCCCGAACCTGCCGATGTTCCTGCGAGCTCAAAGGAGGTTGTTTGCGCTGTTCGATCCCAGGCTTTAACCGTGGTTAAGCGTAAAGACAAAGAGAAAGAAGTGCCGAGCCGGAAGCGTGTTTCGTTAGTCGCGGGAAAGGCTATTGTCGAGGAGAAAGCTCCTAAGAAACAAAGACGTGTCCATCCCTCTCGCATGGTTTCCGAGCCGACAGCTTCTGTCAACTTCGTAGATCCTCAAGTCCTATCTGAGGAATTTTACAACAACGCTTCATCATCAGCCCTCCTTTTTTCTAAAGTCAACTGTCCACGAGCCTCTTTTTCTCCACCAGATACTCTACTTCAAGACAGAGCTTACTCCGAAATGGCCATGCGGGGAGTCAAGGTTCGCATTTGGTCAAGTTTGTCACTTTGTTTTTGTTTATTTTTTACAGAATTCTTAGACTCCCCCTTTTTTTTACAGTTCCTGGCTCATATCAATAAGATGACTCTTGACTATGAGTCGGATGCGAGGCAGGACAAACTCCGCATTGAAGATGCCAGGAAAAAGGCCCTAGATCTTCAAGTCGAGCTCAGCAAAGCAAACAGTAGGCATTCTGCTAAGTTGGAGCGAGCTGCCAAAATGGTGAATGGCTTTAAATCCAAAAAGGCTACTTGAGAAGAAATGCACAGAGGCGAAGAAGCGAAACATGGTTTTGGAATCGGCCAAAGCTCGTCGTGACGCCAAGATTGCCGAGGCAATTGGAGACAGCGAACTAACTACAAGAGACCAAGATACAACAGGTCGTGATGGAGGCGAAGCGTGAAATAACAGAGAAGTTTCAAGAAAGGATTTTCCGAGCCCGCAAGAAGATTGAGAAGATCGATAGCCAACCGAAAGAGGATATGCTCGATCTTGCGTAAATCGAGGCTAATCTTCAATTTATCGATTTTCTCCAGAAGAACGAGGTGTCGTCTCTTGATGCCGAGGTGGCGAGTCTATCCAAACAGAAAGGTGGTTTAGAGCCTATGAAGTCTTTTCGAAGCTCGTAACTGATCTAAAGAAAGATTTGCATATCTCGCCTGCACCATCGGATATCTTGCTAGAGCTTAACCTCGACGAACCAATCAAGACTGCTGCTGCTGGGGTTGGAGTTCGCGATTTCTCAGGTTCGAACAGAGGTACACCGGGTAACTCCGAGCTAGAATTGAAGATGGATTTGGGAGCGGAGTCTCCCATGAATAAGAGGTCTCCCGAGGTTACCGAACCCAATCTAAAAAAGTCCCCCGAGCTTTTCCCGGAAGAGAAAATCAAGTCTCCAAAGAAGACAGCTGAACCATCTGCTCAGGAAGGGACGGCTGATCCTTCTGCCGAAGAGGTTGCTGATGAAACTGCTCGGTATGTGATCGAGAAGATTGTGGAGGAGGCCTTTGAGATTGGAGAGGATGTCGGGCAAACTAACTCTTAGCTACTTTCGTGCTTAGGCCCCTTTTTCTTCATTTTCATCATTTTTAAATGTCTTTTGTTGCTTTCGATTTTGAACTTAAGATATTGGTGCCTAGACGGCTTTATCCACCTTTTTTTTACGTCTGGAACTTAAGATTTTTTACTCCATATCAAGGGATGATGTCCATCTTCATGTGAGATGACTAGTGAAGTTGCGGTTTTTTGATATTATTTTTGCCTTGCACTGATTTATTTTGTCGTGTTTTTAGTAACTAAGGCAGTATGAACGATTCAATTTCGTAGAAATGCTTTGACTGTTTAGGCTTAGTTCGTAGGAAGTTTCATCCCACGTACAAATATTCTGAAGGCTTCGGTTGCCTACGACTTGTAAAATGATTTTGGATTTCTCATGCTTAGATGATATCCGTTTAGTGTTTTGTTTAAGAGTTGTTGCGACCAACAATTCGTTTGTTGGGTTTTTAGATGATCATTTCGGTTTACGGATACGTTACCGTAAACATAACCGCTACGATAACAAACATATACATTTTGACCAATGATTTATTTGTTGGGTTTAAGATGATCATTTCGTTTTACGGATACGTTACCGTAAACATATCTGCTCCGATAATGAACATAAATTTATATAGCGCGCTTTTAATGGATGTAAGAGTTCATTGTTGTGGCCAGCATCAATGAGGATGAAATGAGACGTTTGTCCGACTTTTTTAAATAATCCATGAAGGATGTCATGTGATGTATGTTTTATTTAAGACTAGCAACCCGCAGAAGATGTAACGTAAAAATTTGTTTAGATAGCTCATAGAAACTAGCACAATTGAATTTGTTAAGATTTTTAAGGGATCTGAAACTTCTGAGATTAAAACCACAAAAACGAAGATCCAAAGATGGCTTTTATTGCTGTTTTGTGAAGCTTTTCGTACAAGTGTTTGTAGAGCAAAAAGCTTAGGGTTTTGCTAAGTAAATTGCCGATCTCTTTTTCAAGGGATGTACATAGATATATACTAGTTTAAGTCGGCTAGCTCAACTCCTAAACGATAATGAAAACTTCCTAATTCTTCGGGATTTTCCTTTTCACAGGTCAGTCGTGATATTTTGGGCTTCACACCTAGGCTTAGCTTCCAACTTCTTTCGACCTCGGCCCACCAAAGTTTCTTTGTTACGAGCTTGGCCTTTCTCAAACTACTCTTCGTAACCTTGGGCTCGGCCCACTCGTTGTTGTAGGCTGGGACTCGGCCCATGTTTACTCAGACGTGTGCTTCGTCGTCGGGCTCGCCGGCTTGTCATACCTTCTGAAATCGCCATCGTGTCGCCGAGCTCGTCGGTTCGTCGACTTGTTGCCACGCTCACCGTGTTACCAAGCTCGCTGGCTTACCACCGTATTGCCGAGATCATCGACTCGCCGAACTCACCTTTGTGTTGCCGAGCTCGCCTGCTCACCGCCGTGTTGTCGAGCTCGCCGGCTTGCCGATCTCGCCAATAAGTTGCCGAACTCATCGGCTTGCTGCTTGGCTGAGCTGGCTGGCTTTCTGCATTGTCGAGCTTGCCATCTATCTGTATTGCCGAGCTCGCCGGCTCGTCGCATTGCCGAGCTCGCCGGCTCGTCGCATTGCCGAGCTCGCCGGCTCGTCGCATTGCCGAGCTCGCCGGCTAGCCCAGTTTAGACACTTAGTCATTTTCATACATTAGTCTCATTAGGGTGAAAACTGACCCCAACAAATTTTAAAAAGGAATCGAACTCAGAGCAGATAAACAAGGCAAATATTTCCTGAGACTGGCAGACTTTCCCAGGAAACGTTTCCTGAAACTGGCAGTGATAAATAGCAAAAAATACTTACATACCTTTTGTAGATCAACCTGTAACATGGCTACAATTTGAATCAGTATGATGAACATTTAAAATTTCCTGAGACTGGCAGACTTTCCCAGGAAAAGTTTTCAACGTTTGGGGGGAGAATTGTTTTTAATGAGGCAGCTTTGTCTCGCCTTTCCACAAACCACCTTGACAACAACTTTCTAATACCCTCCACGAAAAGTTTAGCAGGAAATGATCTATCTTCCTTAAGTGCGACATTAATGGATTCTTCAATGTTGCTCGTCATTATACCAAATCTATCTCCTGGAAAATGTGCACAAGCCCATAATCGAAATTTTGCCTCTTCCAAGTAAACTGCTAATTCACTATTCTGACGACGAATCACAGCAAACAATGTTTCAAAATCTACCGGTCGATATGCATATGCAGCACGACACACCAAACTGAGCATTGCGTTCTTTTTGAGCTTTAAGATGAGGTTATTTTTGAGGTGATAGTAACATACTCCCCTATCAGTTGCGGAGAAAACCTTCTCAATGGCCTTTACGATTGATAGATGATGGTCAGAAATAATTGTCAAATTTTTATCATCAAGTATCATACCACGCAACTGTGTAAAAAACCATTCCCATGAAGCATCATTCTCTGAGTCTACAATCCCAAAAGCTATAGGAAATATACTCGAATCTGCATCTTGACCTGCAGCTACTAGCATAACACCTCTGTAATTTCCAGTTAGATGTGCTCCATCTACCACAAAAACCCTCCTCAAGAATCAAATCCTTTGATGGAAGCACCAAAAGCAGAATAAAGGCGGCATCTGCTGTTGCTTCGAAGACTGTCGGCAGTCTCTGCTGTTGTTCGGTGATGGCATCATATGCTCATCTTTAACATTACCAACATCATCAAAATCCACACCACCATCCTCTTTGACATCACAAGCTTCTTCTTGACCCACAGCTTCTGCTTTAATTCCATCGTTTCTTTTCCATGACACGCAAAACCGGATAACCTCTTTTTCCGCCATTGTGATAAAGTTTGCAAATTGCATATCGTTATTCAAGAAGATAGGAGGTGTGTCGCTAGGCATTTTCTCCATGATATGTGTAGACAACTTATAAGCAATCTCGACTGCATTCATCTGCGTTTCCAATTTGTAATCTTCACAAACAATGCGGAGAAATTCCTCATACTTGATTTGTTCTTCAACCGCAAACAACCTTCTTCCTTTGCTTGAATCAACGTCAAAATCCCAACCCATTTTTACCTTCCATTGTCCAAAAACAGTCAACAAATGCAACATTATCTGCAAAAAAGAGAATGTTCACTAGTAGATTAACTGCAAAAGATTTGCAACACACTATCTTAGAAGATTTTTGGCAGAGCTCTACACTTTGGCAGGTCTTTTAGAAATAGCTCTGCCAAAGACGTACTAGAGCTCTAGACGCAGTTTAGAAGATGGTGGTTTCGATAACTAGTGTAATGTTTTGAAGTGTTACCTGTGTTCGTTCTTCCCGAAAATATGCTCGCCTTCAACCCCTAGATTATCTTTGACCAATAGATATTGTTAGATGTAAACGAAGATCGTCTTTCCGAAGAATGTACGTACTTTCGTTCAAAATCTTGGAAAATATGAAATCTCCCTTTGAGGAAGAAATAGTAGATCTAGGTTAAAGGTGGAGAAGTTGAAAAAGTTTATAGCAAACTCAAAAAAATAATAAGTAATGGCATTCTTGTTATTATTGTGAAAAGAGAGGAGTACATTGTAATTGACTTCAAAATCCGATAGTTTATACAATTTAGTTACGTTGCAAATGTCTCATATCAGCAATCACAAGCTTCTCTACAATAGCCTTAGACATAAGGTTTATGGAAGACCCATAATCGTAAAGAGATTCTTTAAATTCAACTCCTGAAATAGAGCATGGAACATCAAACTTCCTAGGTTCTTCTACCTTAGGCAATTGCTTCATAGGAAGTGGTGTCTTCCTTGCTTCAACAAAGAGTACCTTGACAAGTGTAAGACTTTCTCCACTATCTCTAGAGAACTTATGATATGCATGATCACCTCTCATTTCTTGCTCAAAAGAGATATCAGGGAAAGCTCTCTCACTATCTTATTGAACTCAGCTATCTTCGTTTTATCATTACGATCCTTCAGCCCTTGAGGGTATGAGATTATAGGGATGTATGGTAATGGTGTTGTGTAGACCTGCTATTTGCCTAGATCACCAACAATCAGACTTGTGACATCCTTAGTACCCACGTTTTGCTCATTAGATTATGCAGCTTTCTTTGCTTCTTCCCCTTTTCTCAGCTTTGGTACAACAACTATCTCACTCTGAATCGATATTACATTGCAGTGTTCTCTGGAGTTTTTCTCAACTTTTCCTGGAAGATTCCCTGGTGGTATCTTTGATGATGTTGAGATATGAGCTACTTGTATGTCAAGCTTCTTTACGTGAGTAGAGATAGCTTCAAACTTACCATTGAGATCATTGTACACGTTGTCAACTTTGACGTTGATTTCATTAGCAGTTTTATGCAGACTCACTAGAAGCTGTTGCATAAGAAGCTCAAGCTTGTTTTCTTGGGGCGCAGAAAATGAGCTCACATGAGCCTGAAAAGGAGCCTAAGTGGTTGGCTGGAAGTTGTTGAATGGTTGTCTCTGCTGAAAATCACCACTACCAAAACCATTTTCTTGATTCTGAACCCTATTCTAAAAACCTTGTGAAAAGTTGTTCCGAGCCTGATTCTGCACAAATGGTTTGGCCCGGAAAGCCTGAAATTGTGCTCTTTGTCCTCTAGATTGTGGTGGGTAAACCTGATCATGCGGGTTCTCAACATTGGTGCTCTTGTAAGATAAGTTAGAATGATTCCTGTAATTCTGATTAAATCCTTTGTTCTGAAAATTACCCTGGCCGTTCAAGTAGTTCACCTCAGCTTGATGCTCATCTGACCCATAATCCACGAAATCCTGATAAACCCCAGTATTTCCAATGTTTTCACAATAATTAACAGCTTTATGATCTCTCTTCGGAAGCAAATCGACCTTAGCTGCCAAATCATTGATCTTTTGCGTGTCAATGCTGTTCACTCGCTTTGTTTTGTTGTACTCAAGGTAGTGGTTGCTGTTGCTGGAGGCCAGATTGCCAATAAGAATACGAACATCTTCAACTGTCTTTGTCATGAAGTTCTAATTGCTCGCTGTGTCGAGCGAATTCTTGAACTTCCAGTCGATACTCTCGTATAAGATGTTCATGAGGTGTTTCTCTGAGTACCCATGATGAGGAAAATCCCTGATATACTCTTTAAATCTCTCACAGGCTTCGTAAAAAGAATCAACACCAGCTTTCTAGAGTACAATGATCTTGTTCTTAAGCGCAGCGGCCTTCGACTTAGTGTAGAAGTGATTCAAGAACATAGCTCTGCACTCTTGCCATGTTGTAATCGACCCTGGTGGTAGAGATTTAAGCCACCTGAGTGCTTTATCTCTCAAGGAGAAAAGAAAAAGCTTGCACTTCAAGTAGTCAGGAAGAACCCCCATTAGACTTGGTAGTGCTGCAAATATCCTCGAAGTTCTCAATATGGTCAATCAATTCTCAGAAGCTAGACCATGAAACAAGTATTGCTTGACAAGGGCTATGATATGTGGTTTGATCTCATAGTCATGTATGTTGATGGAGGTGGTATGATAGCAGCATGGTTTGTATAAAATGCGTGTGGAGTGTCGATATCTCCAATAACACGAGGCGGGTGCTGTCTTTGACCAACATTTGCTGGTAGCTGTGCACCATTGTGAAGACCATGTTGATTAAGAAGAGCAGCTACTGGATCATGAGGATTCACACCTCGATTATCAAGCGATGGATCTTATAGACCCATATTATCTCTGTCACCCTCGTGACGACCATCATGTGGAGGTGGATCATGCTGATTACGAATGTTGTCACCCATCTCTGCTTGATATGACCTCGCTTTGAGATTTTCTCATTTAGCCTTGCTAACTGTTGGTTGTCCAGTGCTATTAGATCTTGAGAGGGTTTGCTTCTTCTGGTCATACACCTGAAACACACAAGAAAGATAAACATAACGAATTAGTAAGTAAAAAGAAAAAAAAATCTTAGACTAGACTTTAGTCTTAATCTATAGGTCCCCGACAACGGCGCCAAAAACTTGATACACATAGTTTAGCCAAAAAAATATCACTGCAAGTGCACAACAAACGAAGTAATATTTCAGGATCAAATCCACAGAGACCAAGAGTCACACTAAAAATCTTTGAAAAAAGGATGAATCTAAGACAAAATATGAGTTTTGTTTCTCTTTGAGTGCAAGAATGTAAATAAAAAATCGATATAAAATTATGAATAAAAGCGTTAGGCTTTAGGAAAATTCGTAAGAAACATAAATTGCAGAGCAGATAATAAGACAGGGAAAGTATTAGGCATCATTCTTGAACTCAAATCGTTAAACTAGAACAACCTCCTCCCATAATATTAAATCTCAATGTTGTAGATCTATAAAATCTAAACTCCCGCTTGAATCCAAAACTCCTAAACATGCATTATGATCGAGTTTGATAGGTTCACAAAACATAACAACATCAACTCCAATTAGCTAAAGATATTTTGCTCATCTAAGGTTCATTCATGCAATTAATCAAACACTTTCAGTGCGTTAAATATCCTAAGATCAGAAACTAGGTAGCTGATCTAATTTGGGCATTAAGAACAACTTAGGTGAAGAATCCATTTGATAATTCCCTATCTGATATTCATGGATTAGTAATCCATGAATTCCTTTGGAACCCTAAAAACCTAACTATTGATATACTCACACATAGTTGCAGAAGATAGGCAAAAAGAGGTAGAAGAATGCATAATTTTATTAAATTATAAGAATTATGGTTCAAAAATCTTCTCTAGAGATACAGAGTTAGAGATTCGTCTTCCAAAGTTTACAGAGAAAATATCCAAAAGTCTGAGGAAAATAAAGCGCGAGTTGAAAAGTGGATGAAAATAGATTTTAAAAGTCTAAAATTCGGATCTGGGTCGATCCAGGTCCAGCCGGGCCAGGTCTGAAAAATTGCAGACAAAATACAAAATTTGGAATCTGCCATTGGTGTGTTTTGACCGATGGGGATGACCGATGGCATTTTCCAGCATATGATAATTCTGGGTGGAATCTAGATTCTGCCATTGGTGTGTTTTGACCAATGGGGATGACTGATGGCAGTTTCCAGCAAAACATATCTTCACCAAAATTAGTATAACTTTCGCTCCACTTGTCCGATCGATTTCAAACCACTGCCAAATGAAAAACTGACTCAAGTGGCCATATTGTGTCCAACTTTAAACTCGATCCAACAATAAGAAGCTTTTTAGAAAATAACAAACTTCAGATGCTTCTATCATGCATCTTTTTGCACCCATAATGACTCATTTTCCTCTAAAAGCAACATGAAATCTGAATTGACTCAATAAAAGACTAAAAACTCTAAAATACACATTTTGATTCGATAAAGACTCGAAACAAACATTAAAAATTGGTAAAAAAACGCAATACGTCACCATTATCAGAGGCGTGCCTCATGTGTGTCAAATAAGGCAAGGGCCTAAGGCCACAATTTTAAAAAAAAAATATAAGGCCACATTTAAAAAAAAAAGTTTAGGCTCATGTATTTAGTCTAATATATGTTTTAGACTTTTTGTTTGAGAAGTCCATAATATTAAACATATTATTATCATAAGAAAAGTAAAATAGTTTTGGCTATCATATTTATGAAGAGAAAACTGGTTAGAAGTTTGAATATGTGAACTTGATAACCGATTTTATAGAAAAAATGATACAAAAAATTATGAATTCGAATTTTATATTATCGACTTTTTTTATCATCACTATTTTGTACGTTTAGAGACAATATTATAGTATTCTTAATTTTTTTTTTAATAATAAATGTCACATTTTTTATCTTGCTTAAGCCTCTATATTCTTTTCTTTTCACCATTATCTTACCATTGATTTCTAAACTATCAAGTGGTTGCTAAATTCTATTTCTCCAAAATATTAAAATTCTGGGTTTATACTATTTACATTTTTCTGGATTCAATTGACTATATACAAAAAAAAATTGAACTTTTAATTAAATTTATTAAGTTGGTGTGAATATTATATAAACACACGTAGAAAGAAAATTGAACAGTAAAAAATACATCTACTAAAACCCAGTGTATATGCCTAGTTGATATATAAATGAAATTATATTGTGATTCAGATGATTCAATTTTTTTTTCTATATTTAAACAAACCTAAATAGAATCAAGTTGAAATAAAAGGAAGACAAATTATATCCATATCTTTAATTATTTTTTTTCAAAATTTGTTATAAAAAATAAACTTGAGAGAAACCAAAATTAAAAGTCGAATCCAGAAATACATAAAATATAAAAGACTCATAAAAAAACTATAAAAGATGGAACTGAGTAATGTTCAAATTTTAGTTTCACAAATAAATAAAAATAAAAATAAAACACAAAATTAAATCAAAATTACTATATATGTGAAAAATAAAGTAATTCACTATATCTAAAAAATGAAAAAGTCAGATTGTGTCATAACTAACTTGAAAAACAAAATCATAGAAGTCCTTTTTTCCTTAAAAAAGCAATTCCTTTTTCGACTCTTTTGAAAAATGTTTGGTCTTTTTAACCCTTACCAATGATGAACATAACTGAAATATCACTTACTAACATCATTACAACATATGACCTTTGCCCAATTTATTCACTTTTAGTTCGTTATTATGGCAACCAATACCAATAATAATATCACTTTTCGTCACCAGGCAATTTAACATTCCCACTAGGCCACTATATTACAATTTTAGAAACTTCTTTTTCTCCTTCGTTCAGCTCATATGCCATATGCATTTGCTAATTTTTCGTCGGATAATATCCAAAAACAATTTTTACTTTCGGAGAAAAATATAAGTGACTAAGTTTCAACACTTTTCGAGTATGATCTCAGATTTGATATGCTTTTAATAGGCATGGCCGGTGTAAGAGAGCAATTGAAGAGTTGCGTTAAGGTGCATGCTATAAGAATTTGATAAAACTACCTTAAAATGTGAATGTGTGTGTGTGGGGGGTTGCCAATGCCGTCCCTTTAAACATTCTGGGCTCTTTCGATTTCACTCCTTTTCAACCAACCCCGCATGTTCGGGATCAAACTTCGTCTACGGCCTTAGCAACTGTTATTCGGGGTATTGATATTTTTGGCTTATCCTTTCGGTTTTTCCTTTTCGTTACTTTCTAACTTTTCGCATGTCTGAAGATCGAACTATCGAACTAATGTGATATTTTTTTTTAAGAAGTAAGAACATATCCCATATATACTAGGGACGTCATTTGTCTTTTTTTTTTTTTGCCGGTTTTACTTTTTACAACAAAAAAAGTTATAGTTAGGTTAAAAACTTGATTGCATTTTTTTTGTCTTTTCGCTTGCGGTTACTCTACATAAGTGTCTATTCAACTTTATTCATGAGCGTATTAAATTAAGAGATAATTACTAAAACAAGGAAATTTGTAATTACTAAAAAAATTATTTGGAAAAAGAGGTTACTAAACCAATACTTAAAAGTTGGTAAAAGTCTTTTAATTGATAAAAGTCTTTTAACCCGGTTTTTATAACGAAAATATCATTGACATTAAAAAAAAAATATATATATATATATAATAATAATAAAAAATATTAATAATAAAAAATAAAATTTTAATAAAAACTCAAAATCTATTTATTTTTACTTTTATAATAAAAATGTATTTTGCGATCGGCGTTTGCAATCAGCGTTTGCGATCGTCGTTTGCGACCGGCGTTTGTGATATGCGTTTGCAATCGACGTTTGCGTTTGAAATTATGATAGATTTTTTGAATTTTTTCGATGTTATGGTAGAGTTATTTACAGTATGCAAAAGATACGTTATGATTAGTGGTAGATTTGTTTTAGGATAGTCCTCTAAAATAATAATATTTTTTTTGACAAAGTATATTAGTTTTGATGATGGTAGATTTGTATATCGACCAGTGTTTGCGATCGGCGTTTGCGTTAGAAATTCGTTGTATGTAACACATACGTCTACCATCATTGTATGTAAACATACAAGTCTACCATCATTGGATGTAAACATACAAGTCTACTATCATTGTATTTAATATTACAAGTCTACCATCATTGTATGTAAACATACAAGTCTACCATCACCGTATGTAAGCATACAAGTCTATATGTAAGCATACAAGTCTACCATCACTGTATGTAAGCATACATGTCTACCATCATTGTATGTAAACATACAAGTCTACCATCAGTTTGATAAACGATACAAGTCTACCACTATAAATCTACCACAATAGTAACCAATAAATCTACCAACTGAAGGTTGTTTTAGTAAACTCAAAAGATTGAATAACTCTACCGCCACCAGCAAGAAGTCTACTACTTTATTATAAATCTGCCATCACTATAAATAAATCTACTATCATATCCAAACCGCGCGTAAGTCTACCGCCAATGAAAATAAATCTACTACGCAACTTTAATCTACCATCAAACACAATAAATCTACCATGATTAAATACCCAAGTCACCGGTGATAACTCTACCACTATTAACAATAAATCTACCACGAAAAAATTAATCTACCGTTAGACAAAATAAATATACCAATCAGTTATAAATCTATGAGATAAGTCTACCATTCGACTAGTAAGTCTATCACCCAAAAAAAAATCTATCACCATTGGTCTTAACTCTACCAATCATATAAAAAATCTACCACTCCGAAACATCTTTACCACATCGGAAAAATAAGTACGAAATAAGTCTACCATTCTAATACTAAATCTACTGTTCCTCTAATAAACCTACCCACTGGAAATAAGTCTACCAATCTGTATATAAATCTACCAATCTTTAAATAAATCTACCATAATTAGAACGGTAGACTTATTTGTTTTGGCGCATATTTTTTTCCAAGTTCTGCCTACGTGTAAAAAAAAAGTAATCGCAGTTTTGTAAATAAGTTTTTGTCAACAAAAGAAATAAGGTAAAAAAGATACCTTAGATTATTTTAGTAATTTTGAAAGATTTGCATTAATTTAGTCAAAACCTTCGCGGGAGTTCTCATGCTTCCCACCAGATCTGCAGACTAAGGTTATCGCTACCTCCAAGGGAGATCTCGAGCCCTCCTAGGTCTCCGGACTCAGGCAAAGGCATTCAAGGATCTCGTGCCCACAGGTCTCCGGACTCAGGTTCCGGCCTTCATTAGGGTTTTCATACCCTCAAGTCTCAAAACTCAGGTTCCGACCTTCATGGAGGTTTCCATAACTCCCAGGCTTCCGGGCCCAATATACTTGTGTTTGAAATTACAGAAAACAGGGAAGGAGAATCGTATTCACGATTCAGTATTTCTTCTACGTGTTCGAGGATACAGGAAAGGAGAAACGCATTCGCGATTCGATATTTCTTCTAGGTGTTCGGGGATACATGGAAGGAGAATCGCATTCACGATTCGATATTTCTTTAGGTGTCTGAGGATACATGGAAGGAGAATCGCATTCGTGATTCGATATTTCTTTAGGTGTCCGAGTATACAGGAAAGGAATATAACTCTTCCATAGCCCGAGTCCTCTACTCAGACTCGAGCAATAGGGGGGGGATTGTTGGGGATAAAATATTCCTCTTCGATTTAAGCGAATCACTTAATGCCACGTGTCTTTCGCTTAGGCGAATCTTTTAGCGTCATTTGTGTAGTTGGTCTACTAGATCTAGCCCTAGAGGTATTTGGACATGAGTCAACAATGGCCCAAGTAACTTTATGGCTAAGGCCACCTGTAACTGATCCCCGTCCTGGGTAGTGTGGTCATGCTACCTGGGATGATCTGGGTCGGAGACCGAGTGGTCAGATGAACATTTACCAAAAAAAACTATTAAATAAAATAAAAATAATCAATAAATCTAATAGTATAACAGCTTTTCTTAGTAGTAGTTAAGGATCGATCGGTGTGACACCTTTCACCACTTCCATGTTTAGCTTCTCTTATGAGTTGCTTCATGTGGTTTCTCTACGGAATATGCTGCTAATTGTAAATGGTATAGGAATTGCAATCCAAATTGTATTTCTCACCATTTATTCATCTTCTCCAATGTGAAAAAGGTTAATCATACTCGTCGTTGTGGCGATCGAGTTAGTGTTTGGGGCCACATCCAAAGGCTCGTCAGCCGGTTAATGGGCCATGCAGTACCAGGCGGGTACTTTGCGCAACGGCCCGACAATCAATCCATGTACCCGCAGGTACACCTACAACCAATATTGCCAATCAACCTAACCGTTCTAACCATGAACCAACCAATGAACCAATCTCAAGCCAAATATCACCACGCATTATACGGCTAGACTAAGCATGCTCACACACATAACTTGCAGGAAATGAACCCAGGAAGATACATAACTTGTTCCTCACCTTATAGCCTTTGTTGCTTCCGAAACTGACCGCTTGCGGTTGACCACTGTACAAGATGCCTCATACCGAACCACACTGCAAACCGAACCGAACCAACTCAACTTAGCCACTGAACCAAAGCTAAACCAGCAAGGTTTTCTTTTCGGGAAAGTTACCCTTTTAGAAAAGTTTCCACTTTAGGAACTTTCCATTTCTGGAAAGTTACCACTTTGGGAAACTTTCACTTTCAGTAAGTTAGAGTTTCCCCTTTCGAACCTCGGGACTTTCCCCTTCGGGAATTAGGGTTAGGGTTTCTAAATCAGTGTAGGGTTTCAGAAATATTAGGGTTAGGATTTCGTTATCTTGTGGAAGAAGTAACCTAACCGCTAGGGTTTCACGTCGCACCTCAACCCACTTGATCCCATCCGGTTGCCACTGCCGTGATCTCCTCTCATGGACCTTCACCGCAGCCGTTACCGCCGCCGGTGACCCAACCCAAACCGCCGAACCCTCGGGTTCTCGGGTGCACCCGTGTGCACTACCCTCCACATAGATCGCCTCTGCCGCGATGTAGCAGCCCCGACACAGCCCCTCTTGCCTCGCTGTCACTTCTTATGCTCACCGGAACCTCCCTGGATCCTTCTCGAGCCACCGGACCATCCGCCGAAGCCTCCATTCGGCTTACGAACTTGTCTGGTGCACTCGCGTGCACACTCCTAGCATCCAGTCGCCGTAGCCCCTCCGTCACGGCACTAGGGTTGCTGCCGCGACCCTCCTTCGCCATTGTCCCCGCCGTACGTGCCACGGCTGGCCATGTACGCACCACCGTCACACCCGAGGCTAACTTCCACCTCATCTCCGTCACGGGTAGCCCCTCCGTGACTTGCCTCGTCGCCAACTCGCCTCTGCCCTACCCTCCGCCAATGTCGTCCATGACATCTCCTTTTCACGCTCACCTCTCTGCCTCCTTTTCTCTCCTTCTCCTCTCGGCATCTTCTTCCTCTTCTCTTCCCCTCTTCCTCTCGTCCTCCTCACGGT
The DNA here is from genome assembly GCA_900406555.1 of Pseudoturritis turrita. Taxonomy (NCBI): domain Eukaryota; kingdom Viridiplantae; phylum Streptophyta; class Magnoliopsida; order Brassicales; family Brassicaceae; genus Pseudoturritis; species Pseudoturritis turrita. The sequence continues at coordinate 837,194 of OVBL01000677.1, read as the reverse complement.
CACAAAGAGATCACGAGATCTCTTTCTCCTTCTCTTCCTCTCTTACCTTCTTCTTCTTTCTTCCTCTCTGCCGTTTTCTCATTCTCTCTCTCACGTCTCCTTCTTTTCTCAATTATGTTTTCCAAAACATAATTAGAGTTTAGGTTTAACCTTAAATACCTAGGGTTTAGGCATTAAAAACAAGGCTTTAGCAAATGGGCCTATGTTTTATCTAATGGGCCGGGTTAAATCAAAGAAAATTTTGGGCTCCGGGATAGGGATGTTACAATTCTTCTCCCTTGAAAAGAATTCATCCTGAATTCTCGTTACGACACCCCTCCACTTGATCTTGGATCAAAACCCCAAAGTTTCCGCCTTTGAAGAGCTAACGTGGTTTTCTGGTCCACCCGACCAATTCACAACAATTCAAAGTACATCCCTAATGTACCAGAAGTTTGCTACAACCCATCTTCAAATACATTCTCAATGTATAAAAAGTTTGCTACAACCCATCTTCAAATACATTCCCAATGTATAAGAAGTTTGCTACAACCCATATTTCAATTTTGGTTGGTTCAACAAGTTGCTTGTTGTTGAAATTCCTTATTCAACCAGTTGCTTGTTGTTGAAATTCCCATTTTCATTTCTTGGGATAATTCATCTCCGCTTCCCCTTTCCTTTCCGGGAGTTGGTAGAACACGACCATCCGCTTGTTTCCAAGTAAGGCGTGCGTCTATTGCTCTTTCTCTGAGCTTTTGATTGAACAATTCACCCTTTACTCCGACCCTTCCTAATTACTTTACTAGGTGGTCCTTTACCGATACACAAACATTGTATAGGAGGTCGTTCCCTGCAGGGCTGTCACACATACCGATGATTTTGCACTTTTACCAAGGTTTGTCCTTTAACCTTTCTAATGGGTGTGGCGTTCCGTCTTCCGTAGAAAAGCCCGCTCAACCTCCCACTGGGTCACGGTTTGACCTTAACCGAATGGTTCACCAATCCTGTGGTTCTTGCCCCACCACGCTTCACTGCGCACTCTGCTCAAACTCTCGAGGTATCATCATCCACCACCTTTTCCTAAGGCACACACATACTCCTCTGTCTCTGGTTTTTACTTCCCCCCGACAGTACAACTTCTCACCATGCCTCTTTCCAGAAGCAAAGGTGATTCTCCTTTGCCGGTTGTCATCCTTCTCTTTGCCGAGAAAATGCTCAAGTCGTTTCCACTACGACCGTTGCACTAACCGGCACTCATTTCAACCACACAAGGGCATAAAAGCAATATCCAAAAACCCTAATTACCTCCTGTGAGTTTTCGGACTCTGGTCTACTCTCTGTCCAACAACAAGAGGTAATAAAGGGAATATCCAAAACCATAATTGTCTCCTGTGAGTTTTTCGGACTCATGTCCACGCATTGCATTTGCAAGCTTGGACTCCGAACCACACTTCTGGTAATTCCCATTTGCCACCAGAATCTGGGCTCCTTTTCGCATTCTGATCTTCCCTGAGAAGACACTTCCCTCGATCCTCCGCTGGGATTGCCTCTTCTTGATGACGATGTTCACTATCCACTGAAGCTTTCCACTATTTGGAGCAAGATAGTCCCTTGGGCATGTCGCCGCTGGCGAACGAGCCACTTGACCACATGAGTCCGATGGATCGCCCCCAAGTATCCCATGAGTCTCCTTCTCATCTCTTGACAATTTTCGAACCAACACTGCCGTCGGTGATACGAGTCCCCCCGGTTCGGCTGTACCGAAGGGCTTCGTACTTCCTGCAACAAGTGGTAGTAGCCCGCACTTGATACCGAGGTGCTAGTAGAGTACTACTGAGCTGTAACGAGTTCCCCCATTAACAGTTATCTTTCCCAAGGGTCTCCTACTGTCAAGTTCCAAAACGTACGCCCTCGAGAATCCTTGTAAGTATTTTTCTTTCAACGTCTTGATGCTTAGCAGGACAACTATCACCCCATTCACCACAACACTGTAGTGAAAGAAGTACCGCTAGAACTGGAACGCTTACCTTACAAAACCCGCTACCCGCACCACACGGTCACGCCGAAGTAAAGACCACATTATACCCTAACAATGCTGTGAAAGGGGTAACTCCGGGAACTCGTCCCCTCGCTCTCCGGCGAACAAAACCAAAACCAAGTTCAAAACTAAAACCAAAACCAAAACCAGGTCTACACCGCTGTGTAACCGATGACATAACCGAAGCAACTCTCCAATCGCCTCATCATTTCTAGTTCCTCAGACATCACAATGTCCTCGAACTTCGAGAGAGACTCTTCCTATTCTACAATTCCAAACGAGGACATTTCAGATTTCACGATTACACAGTCCGCCGACCAAGGACTAAGTCCTTAATAGGTGCTAAAAGTAACTCTGCAAATTACTCCTCAAGCACATCGAACTCCTCGATTCTCGCAACAACTCTTGGACACATGGACGATTACCCTATCCTCTTACATGAGCACACACTCAAAACATGATCATGATGCGTCGGTGTAAACTACATATGGTACTCATGTCCTTGGTAGTACCCACATCGGTGTTTCCGTTAAGCTCTCCTTCAGATTTTGAAAACTCTCTTCATACTTTACTGACCACTTAACTGAATTCCCTTCCCCATCAGTTGAGTCAGAGATCTGATTATGCGTGGTTCGACGTCCAGGTTCAAGTCCCTAACACCGTCATGAAGGAAGTGACCTCCTTCCAACACCGGTGCTTTGAAAAACTCAACCCGAGGTGCGAACAACACTGAATCACCACTTCCTCTCGAAGATTCCCCCGATGGCCCCCGAAAGAACTGACATGCCAACCCTGGAAGCTTGGCGATGCTGGTTTTCTGATGAAGATTGGATTTTCCACTGATGCTCGTTGCTTCTTGACCGCCTTTTGCCTCGTGATACTTCCTTAGAATCCATGGAATTCCCGCTCGAATCCCGATTGCCCCGACCGTGTCGTTTCTGACAAGGTATTGTGCGCATCCTGGTCTTGCGAAAACCCATGAACTTCTGAAAGTATCTGTACCCTCATTCTGCAGATAGAATGACCCTTCATTTCCACCACTACACAAATATAGGTAACAAAAATAACTAGAAGCTAAACTCCTCGACGTTCGGTGACTCCGAAGCACTTTTCAGAGCAACACTGTAGTGGAAGAAGTGACTCCTGATGAGGGGCCCCTTTGGTGTTCCGGTCTCCTCTCATTTGTGAACAGCTCCTCGGCTTCTCCAAACTCTTCTCGAAACTACGGGTGCTACATGGGATAACATGGTTCCGCGACCAAAACGGTGCTACCTTTGGTAACATGGTCTGACAACCAAAAGGACTAAATCCCTTATCATTCAAGATTACTTTGCGTAATCGCTACAATAATTTCTAATGTAACATGACTTCTCTTTTTGTGCAACATGGAAATAAAAGCATTGATTCTAGAAACCTAACATTTGAAAGCGATTTAAGGCAACCATTCTAATAACCTATCATTATAAAAGCGATAAAGGCAATCAACAAACACAAAGAAATTGAAGGAATAACTTATATTATTAATAAATACTAAACTTTTTCGCAAGTAGGCAATCACCAGGTTCGGGTTTTGAAATCTCAAAATCAGGAAAATGGAAAACCACTTTCGAAAACCACCTAAAAATAAAATCCCAAAACCTGACTTTTAGGAAACGAAGAACAACTTCCCAAGTCTCCTACAAAAATAAAAATAAAACAAACATCGTTAATCCATTTGTGGAATCGATCCTACCAAAACCCATCCTAATTGATCATCCACGTTATTCTAGAGGCTCTTAGTCCTAATCGAAATCAATCCATAGCTCGGTCATCTCGGGATCGGTCTCCATCGTGTAGGAATCACTGTCGGAAGCACACGCCTCGTGAAGGTTGGAGTAGAGACTCGCATCGATCGTGTCGTAGGCCGCCTGAAGTTCTTTGTCGTCGTACTCCCGAAGCATTTTGAAGACTTCCTCCTCCTCCTCGGTATCGCCAACCACAGGAATAGGCTTCTCCGTCGGTCCTTCTTGTGGCTCAGTATCCGCGCCCTTTTTCTTGAGAGCCCCCGCGATGACCCTCGCGTGCCTGAGCATCTCCTCGAGGGTGGTGAACTTCTCGCCGCTGAAGTAAGGCAAGATCTCGGATACCAATCCACCAAGCTAGTACGACATCAGGGCCGTCTCGTCCTCGCCGGCTCCTAACATCTTGGCTTGTCGGCCGCCTGGAAGAACTCTTCTTCATAGGCTTCAATAGGTTGCGCACCACCTTGGAGATAGAATGGCTCCTCACTCGGCTGAACAGGATACTGGCCGACCGGTCTCTTAGCGTACCTCATTCCAACTTGGAACCGCAAACCACTAAAGAAAAAAATTAAACCGGACACATAAGAACTCTACTTTAAACTACATTCTACCCACTAACTATGACACAGCTCGGGTCGTCCTAAGTCAGTGCATTTTTGACTCATTTTGAAACACTCACAGGGCCCCAAATCATTTGAAAACGGTTTTTGATAAATTCGAAAAATAGAGTTTTATAAATAGATATAAGTTTTTGAAAATAGTGGCCCTCCAGGTCAGAACTAGAGTGGCCGACCCACTCTGATACCAATTTGTAACATCCCACTCCTTGATGCCACCTTACACCGAATATTCTGACCCGACCCGACTCTTAAAAAAGAGATTCTTATACCTGAAACATTCAAAAGAGAGGGGTGAGTAATTTGGGGGAGAATTACTCTGTGAGGATGGGCTGGAACCACACGAATCTACCGAGAACATCACACAACCAATCATGTAAGCAAAACAAGCAAAGTCCATAAATATAATACGAGACAATATTCTCAATCGCAAGTCCAAACTTATCAATCAATCTAATCGTCTCAAGCCACCCTTGTGAACATGAGAGCATCTCCCGCTAGACCGAACCACATACTCCACGCCAGAAGCACGCAGTCTGTCCAAGGCGTGTCCAGCCATTGGACCCCCCAATGCGACGTCACGCATAAGTTGCCCAACCAGGGTCCACATCCAAAGGCAAGTCAGCCGGTTAACAAGCCGTGCAGTACTAGCCGGGTACTTTGCGCAACGGTTCGACAATCAAGCCATGTACCCGAAGGTACGCCTACAACCAATATTGCCAATCAACATAACCGTTCTAACCGTGCACCAACCAATGAATCAAGCTCAAGCCAAACATCACCAAGTATTATACGACTAGACTAAGCATGCTCACACACACATCTTGCAGAAAATGAACCCAGGGAGATACATAACTTGTTCCTCACCTTATAGCCTTTGCTTTTTCTGAAGCTGACCGCTTGCGGTTGATCACTTTACCAGATGCCTCATACTGAACCACACAGCAAACCAAACCAAACCAAGTCAACTTAGCCACTGAACCAAAGCTAAACCAGAAGTTCACTAAACCGGAAAAGTTTCCTTTTCGGGAAAATTACCCTTTTAGGAAAGTTTCCACTTTAGGAACTTTCCATTTCTGGAAAATTACCACTTCGGGAAACTTCCACTTTCGGTAAGTTAGGGTTTCTCTTTTCGAATCTCGGGACTTTCCACTTCGAAAATTAGGGTTAGGGTTTCTAAATTAGTTGAGGGTTTTAGAAAGATTAGGGTTAGAGTTTCGTTACCTTGTGGAAGAAGTAACCGACGTAACCGCTAGGATTTTACGTCGTACCTCAACCCACTTGATCCCATCCGGTTGCCGCTGCTGTGATCTCCTCTCACGGACCCTCGCCGCAGCCATTACCGCCGGCAGTGACCCAACCCGAGCCGCCGAACCCTCGAGTGCACCCGTGTGCACTACCCTCCGCACGGATCGGCTCTGCCACGATGTAGCAGCCCCGACACAGCCCTTTCTTGCCTCGCCGTCACTGCTTCTCCTCACTGGATCCTTCCCGAGCCCCAGACTATCCGCCGAAGCCTCCATTCTGCTTACGGACGTGTCTGGTGCACTCGCGTGCACACTCCTAGCTTCCAATCACCGTAGCCCCTCCGTCACGGCACTAGGTTTGCTGCCGCGAGCCTCCTTCACCGTTGTCCACGGCGTACGTGCCACAGCTGGCCACGTACGCACCACCGTCACATCCGAGGCTAGCTTCCACCTCGTCTCCGTCACCGGCAGCCCGTCTGTGACTTGCCTCGTCACCGACTTGCCTCTGCCGGCGTCGCCATAGCCGCCGCTGCTCACTGGAGCCAACGCAGCCTCCTCCGTGCCGCCGTATCCTCCGCCAACGTCGTCCATGACGTCTCTTCTTCACGCTTACCTCTCTGCCTCCTTTTCTCTTCTTCTCCTCTCGACATCTTCTTCTTCTTCTCTTCCCATCTTCCTCTCCTCCTCCTCACAATCACAAAGAGATCACAAGATCTCTTTCTCCCTCTCTTCCTCTTTTCTCTTCTTCTTCTTTCTTCCTCTTTTCTCTTCTTCTTTCTTCCTCTCTGCTGTTTTCTCCTTCTCTCTCACGTCTCCTCTTTTCTCAATTATGTTTTCCAAAACATAATTAGAGTTTAGGTTTAGCCTTAAATACCTAGGGTTTAGACATTAATCACAAGGTCTAGCAAATGGGCCTAGGCTTTAGCTAATGGACCGGGTTAAATCCAAGGAAATTTTAGAACTCGGAATAGGGATGTTACACTTCATGCCTTTATGCCTTTTAATCGGTTTTTGGCCGTAAGTATTGATATTTGGTATTTCTACGCCTTTTCAAGCTTATATTTTCATCACTTTCCATATCCTTTGTGTCACATTTGCATCATTTGATACACATTTTGAGTCTTATTTAGTTTTAGATGCATTTAGAGTGTAGGACTTGTCATTTGTGCATTTAGCATTTATTTTTTTATCTTTCCACGTAGATTTGAAGTTCTTAGAACTACGTGGATGCAGAGAAAACATGGAGAGGCAATGGAGTTGGAGGGATGAGCTAAAAATGCAAAGGAATGAAGAATTGGCCGAGAAAGCATGCAGAATTGGTGCTGACCGATTGGCTGAAATCGAATGGACAAGCATGCATGACCACTCGGTTTGCACCGAGTAGAATGAAACCGAGTGAAGACGCCGAAACACTTTGGAATATGATATTTTAGGTCTGTTTCACACTCGGTTTGCAAACCGATTGCACCCACACAGAGTGTCCCTGCATTGTTTACTTTTTCGAATTATGTTGACTTTTAGCCATTTAACCCGGGTCTGACCCGAGTTGATCCGTGTACCTTTTTTCGAGCCTATAAATATGTTTTTAGACAAAAAATAACCTAAGTTTTGATTATATATTTTCCTCTTTTAGCTTCCAACACTATTTATTATGATTTGTGCTTGGATCTTTGCTATTTTCCATATCTAGTGGAGTTTTCTTTAAACTTTTATCAATTCTTTTATGTCTTTAATCATGTTTACTTTATCTTTTGCATCATGATTATTGAGTAGTCTCTTAGTGGGTTTTGGAGACTTAGTAGATTAGGAATGCTTGATGAATGATTAATGATGTCTAGGCTTAGATTCTTATGATTTCCAAGGTTTATGGTGTATTTAATGCTAGATTTGACTTAGCTAATCAAAATCTAGAACATGGATATTTTGTGCCCGAAAGGTGTTCGATGAAATGTCTAGAAAAATCCTAAACTTGCTTTTCATTCTTAACCAATAGGAATTGATGCTTAAGGTGTTTAGTTTGCTTTATGAACTTATGCTTAATGATTATTGATCTTTTAATTGCAATGGGAAGATTAGCTTAATTAAATGATTAGTAAATAGATTAGTGATATGGAAGTGAATTGATCTATCTTGTGTGATTCATGTCATGGAATTGAGCTTGCTTGTTTGTCCTAGCATCATTAGTTAGTCATTGATCATCCTAAGTCAATTGATTTGCCCAAAACTCATGTTTTTCCCACATTTGATCAAGTTCTTAATCATTGACTTTGTGGTTGACCTTTGTTGACTTTTGTATTTGAATTTGTTTATGTTTATGTTTGGTTTGCTTTGATCTTGCTTAGTATTTATTTAAGTTATTTAATCTTATTTATATTCTTTTCACATTTTTATTTCACTTGCTTCACTTAGTTGTTTGCATAATTAGGACTTTTGAAAACACAAAACATTGATCAACTTAGCTTAATGAATTACTTGCATTCTTAGTGTGTTGTTCTTAACTCATTTTGGATTCGATACCTATGTACTACTTGATTGCTTGCACTTGAGTAATATTTGGGATTTAAAACTTTGTCTCAACAAATATCTTATTTTGGATCGGGATATTACAATTTATAATTCGGTTGTGTTTCAATTCAGTTTGATACAATGTTGGATTGGTAATGTTTCAATTCGATTTTAGCTTTAAAAATAACTTAAGGGGGAGGAGGTGTATTCAATCTAGTATTTGGAGTGATTTGTTTTAAAATATCAAATCCTATGTTATTGAATCATGAATTTTAAAAATTCTATTAAAAGCCAATGTTATTGAATTAGTGATTTAAAAAAAGTATATTCAAATCCACCGTTATTGGAAATATATTAAAGATTTGATTTTAATGATTTCAAGGTATTCTAGAGGATTTCTTAGGAGGGTTTATTGGTTCATGGATTTTAATGGATTTGGAAATCCATGAGTATTTGGAAATCTATATAGAATTCTTTGATTTCAAAATCAAGTAAGATGGATTTAAGAATCAAGTAAGATGGATTTAAGAATCTAATAAAATGGATTTGAAAACCAAATAAACTGGATTTAGAAATCAACCAATATATTATAAAATCAATAAAATTGATTTTTACTAAAATATTGTGATATAAAAAATAATCTTTTTTTTCCGAAACTTGCAACTTCATCTTCGATAAATTTTTTTTATTCGATTAAAAACCAATTTGTAACTTATGATTATAGTATGGGTAGACACATGAACAAAAAACTGATTATTATACAATAGAAACATAAAATATTAAATTTTATCATACATTGGAATGATGAATTATTGTGGATATGTGGAGATGATATGAGAAACAGATGAAGTGTGTTTAGAAAAAGAGGGAGTCCAATAGTTTGTTTTGTCAAATCAAATTCAAAATAACAATGTTTGGTTAAAGATTTCAACTTTTGTATTTTTAACATGAAATCACTCTCAAATCTATTAAAATCCATTTTGAAATCAAATCAATATTTAACTCCTTGATATTGAATAACACTTGGTTTTAATTTGTATTTGAAAATCACATATTGAATAACACATGATTTTAATAAGGATTTGAAAATCACAAGATTTTAATAAGGATTTGAAAATCAATGATTGAATAACATAGGACTTTGCTTGGATTTCCAAATCCATGAACCAATAAACCCCACTTAGTTAAAAATACAAAGAGCCAAATCTCATGATTTTAGGTGAGATTGTAGATAATTTAATAACAAATTTCCTAAAATCACACAAAATCATTAAAAAAATCTAAAAACTCAGTAAAACTCAAATAACTTAATATATTAGATTAAATACCCTCCTTAGACTTTCTAAAGTTGTTTGAATAAATCACCCTTTTATTTATGGGTTGGCTGCGTATTTCCCCCCTAGAAGTGCCACTAAAACACTAAAATGATTTCCCCAGACTTTTTATCTCATCGTTTTACTATACAGACTATGTAAACCGATCAAAAAACTACACGAACTAATTTTCTCTTCGAAATTGACCAAATGAAATTGGTTAAGCTAAAACCGTTGATTAAACCGTAATCATGGTTAAGTAAACCGTAATCACGTTTTGAAATTTTAATTTATGATTATTTAAATGTACACGTGTCATTTTGTGAATAAAACAGAATTTTAATATTATATTTATATATATTATAATTAATAAATTACAAAAAATAAAAGAAAAATAAAAAAATGGAATTTTTTCAACTCTCTCTCTCTTCTCCGCCATTGATAAGATCTTGAAGTTACAGAGAAAAAAGAAGAAGAAGAAGATGGGTTGTGCACAATCGAAGATCGAGAACGAAGAAGCAGTAACTCGTTGTAAAGAACGGAAACAATTGATGAAAGATGCAGTTACAGCTCGTAACGCTTTCGCCGCCGCACACTCAGCTTACGCTATGGCTCTTAAAAACACCGGAGCTGCTCTTTCCGATTAATCCCATGGCAAATTTCTAGTCTTCAGTGGTCACTCTTCCTCCTCCGCCGCCGCTATATCTCCTCCTTCTCCGACTTTCGTCGCCGCCGCGATTTCTAATTCCACCGTCGCGTCTTCTTGCTCCGTCTCCGTCACGCCGATTCCAGATACTCTTCCTCTTCCTCCACCACCACCGCTTTCTCTTCAACGAGCTGCTACTATGCCGGAGATGAACAATAGATCTGTTGGTCATTCTGGTAATGGACTTAACGGAACTATAATCGAAGAAGTCGGAACCCTAGATCACGACGACGATGATGAAGATGATGATTCCGAATTGGAAAATCATGACCGTTTGATTAGGAAATCGAGAAGCTGTGGTGGTAGTAATCGAGGTCGGAAGATGATTGATGAACATCAGGAAGACGCTCCGTCTCTTCCTCCGGCGAATTCACGAAGACGAACTCCTTTTTTTTTATATTTTTCTTTGTAATTTATTAATTATAATATATATATAAATAATATTAAAATTCTGTTTTTTTCACAAAATGACACATGTACATTTAAATAATCATAAATTAAAATTTCAAAACGTGATTACGGTTTACTTAACCATGATTACGGTTTAATCAACGGTTTTAGCTTAACCAATTTCATTTGGTCAATTTCGAAGAGAAAATTAGTTCGTGTAGTTTTTTGATCGGTTTACATAATTTGTGTAGTAAAACGATAAGATAAAAAATCTGGAAAAAAATCGTTTTAACACTTTTAAAAAGAAAAATACGCAGCCAACCCTTTATTTATCGCTTCTATTAGTTTTTCTTATACTTTCCTTAGTTGACGGTAATATACGTATGGATGCTTTAAAAATCTAATCATGAAAAACTTGACCGCTTTTTTTTTTTTTTTTTTTTTTTTTATAATTCCATAAAGGACGAACCTCATATTTGCATATGATTATCATTTACTGTACCTAAAGCCTAAAGGTATACATTCTCCTTATCTTTGAAGAACTTTAAAAAGTGTGAGAAAAAAATAATTTAGTTTCTTACTTAAATTTTTTTGTTTTTATAAAGCTCTTAACCTATATCAATTTTAACAGAAAATGCCATATGGGTGCGCAACAAGCCTAATTTTGGTAACAAATATCATAAGACCATTGCAAAACCGTTTCAGTATAGATCATTACACGATGTAATAATTTTGGTGTATGTTCGTAATTAATGATGAAAAATGCTAAACTAACTATGAAACATTGCACATGCATGGATCACTTGGTCATTTGACTAGTATATATGGTGACACTATGGAATTGACTTTAGAAAAAGGGCGTAAACTTGTTACTGTCTCGAATATTTGATTCTAGTGTGTGTAACACTACATTTCAATTTCAATATGAATATTTTATTTGTATTTGTGATGGATTTGCGAGAAACTTCTTACCAAAAAAAATTGTTAACCCCAAATATTAGTCTAACTGTTCGTTGAAACTTGGATATCCAGCTTTAAATCTTTGTAGAAAATATGAAAAGTGGTTTGCTTCGCATGTCGAAAAGTTGCGATTGTGTTAGAGAGATAGGATCCTAAGTTTTTAACTTACCATCATCAATGATTTTGTCCTACAAAGTTTAAACGGACGTATATATGGGAACGTGTATATATATATATATATGTATATATTATAGTGCGGTGTTAATAATTGATATTCTAATTGTTTTTACCTCAACTTTTCACTTGCACTCATCATTTCCAAGTACAAATCTCTAGGTAGTCTAAATTAAGACTCTAACCAAATTAAACAAACCATACCGACAGATACTAGTGCGTGTAAGGTGTTCTTTGTTTTATACTCACTCTTTCTGAAATATAGGATTTAATTTTTCATATAGATATGGTTACTCTAACCGATTATAGAGTGCGAAAATGAGTAAAGGTGTTCATTGTTTTATACGCACTTTTCTTGAAATAAATATAGTTTTATATAGGTATTTAGGTTTACTTTTAAAGGATATAAATGACATACTAGATTAAAAAAAAAGAATACATATTAAATATTTAGTTTGTATTGAATATGAATTCAAATATGAGATTTATAAAAAAAACATAATATACGTTTTACAAAAAAAAAAAAAAATGTTGTCGCTAAAGTTCATTTTGTTCGAAGCAGTCAGAGTAAAATACACCATTATATATATATATGCGATCCTTTTGTTTTTTCGCCATAATTTCACTTTATACCCTAAAAGCATAACATACCGTATATTTGAATGTTTTACCTCAAATTATATATATGTTAATTATAGCATTTTCACACACATAAAACGATATTTTATAATACCAAATCTATAATCTGGCTTTAATTTAGAATGGGAAAAATATTATCAAGTCGAACGTCTTTCTATCTCACTTGATGTAATTTCAATGCAACAACCACGTTTAAATAACGACAATGTTATTTTTTTTCGTATGAATTTATTTCAAGGAAAATCATTTCGTCGAAAACAAAGTACTTTGTAAAAAGGAGGCTAAAACCACAATCGATTTAAGATAACGCACCTGGAGTTATTTATGTTCCACACATGTGAATTTTTTTTTTTTTTTTGGGACAACAAGGGCTTTAAGATGCTAGTTGAATTTGGTATATGATTATTCTATCTAAAAATGTTAAGTATTTGGAGAAAATATTATGCAACTAATGGGATACTTTAAATGACTATTAGTGGTGGAAACACTACAAAAAAAAATTCCAAAAATGTCACAAAATAGTCGTAAAGTCGCAATTTACGACTATTTATGAACTAAAATAAGTAGTCGTAATTTTTTGGTCGCAAAGTAGTCGCTTATAGTGGACTAAATTGTGACCGTTTATATTCGTCGTATATATACGACCACTTTGAGATAAACAATAGTAATCATATATTAAAGACTAAATAGTGACACCTGAACTTTGTGACTACTATATGGCCGTTTATATTCGTTGTATATATACAACAACTTTGAGACAAAAAAAAATAGTAGTCGTAAGTGACACCTGAACTTTGCGACTACTATATGATCGAGTCTGATTGTCGTTCTGTGGAGACTAATTTGTGATGACTTTTGTAGTCGTATAAGTGCGACGTTTTTAAGACTAATATGATAGAGGCTAATGAGCGTCGATGGTCGCAAAACGTCACTAAATTGTCACGTACTAACAACTAAAATGCCACCCCTTTTTGGTTTCCTCAATGTTAGTGTCTCAAATCAGTCACACATTGACAACTTGTTTGCAACCTTCTTTACAAAAATATATATATATATATATATATATATATATATATATATATAAATATTTTATATTTTTTTGAATTAAAAATGATAAAAGTAAATTAACAAGAAGCTGAATGTTAAAATACTAATAGACAAAAGAAACTTAGTCTTCAAGCATAACAAAATAAACAAGTACTGAAACATAAACTAAAAATCTCAAACACTAAGACATATTCAAACACATAAGATAGAAAGTTTTAAAAGAAGGGCTGATGAAATGTTTATGTCTAGGGTTGGGTGGCAGGTGTACTGCCTGGTGCAGAACGTGGTGCGGTGCCTAGTGCAGTGCTCGGTGCGTTGGCTGGTGAAGTATCCAACACTGGTGGTTGAGACATGAAAGCTGCGAGCCCCGGATCATTGTTTTTCAGGTACGAGATCAGCTTCTCCAAGCTTGAGATCCGAGATTGAGCTTGCCGTTGCTCCTCATCACGTCGAGCATTATCCTCTTCTTGTTCAGCTATCTTACGACGAGCTGTATGAAGTTGTTCATGGATCTCTAAAAGTGATGACATAGAAGAGTTTGCATAACTTTCTTTCGTTTTCCCTTTGCTGATCATCTCTCGAAGTTGTCCAAGTCCAAAAGAGGTCCCCTTGTGATATGTTTGAGTACACTAAAACAACAAAAAACAGATTGATAGTCCACCAAAACAGTTATGTTGACATGATGCTAAACAGTTACAATGCTTAAGAAGTAGCTAAAAACAAGTATATATATATCAGAATGATTAAAAATAGAATGATTCATAACCATTATATAACAGAATGATTCACAACTAAAAAGCAAGTATATATATATATATATATATATATATATATCAGAATGAATGATTTCACAATGATTCTTAACCAAAAATAGAATGATTCACAACAAAAAGCAAGAAGAAGAACAATATATTCAGAAGACCCAATTGATCCATTTACAGTCCATACACTTTGAATCACTCAATCCAGATAAAGTATTTCAACCTATGCTAACAATTCGGGCTCACAAAAAAAGACATGAAGTATTATTCAAGCTCAGAATGGACCAGTTAATGAGAAACATAAACAGAAGATGAAACAAAATTCAGAACATAATAGAAGACAATCCTATGCTAAGAAACCAGACAGCAAAACAAAGACAATCCTATGCTAAGAAACCATAAGACAAAGGAAATTACCTTAAGAAAGATCTCATTCTTTTCTTCAATGGTGAGGGTCCGTTGAGTAGAATGTTGAGACGAATTCTGTGAGGTTTATCGACCATCGACATCCTGTTGATCCATGACATCTGCTAGGTTCTTCTCATAAGCCTCAGCTACTTGTTTGGCTTTTTGATCAACAAAACTCCCATCCGCCCTTGTATGTGTCCTCATAAACACTTCTCCAAAAGAAACATGACGCCCTAATTCCTCCTCCTGTAATGATACAAAACACATATTAATTAGATGCAATTTGTAATTAGAAAGGAAGGATAAATGTTTTACCATTTCTTGTTGAGCGTGCAAGTATGATTTTTTCCCAGATTTACGGGACTGTGAAGCAGTGGAGCTCCTCTCAATTGCATCCGAAGTGTTCCAATGATTCCCCATTTGTTCCCAAAGCATAGAGCCAATCCAAGGTGGCTTTCACCACTGTTCTTAGCTTGACTAACTATTCCTTTCATCCGCTTTTTGGCAATCTTCAAGAATTCTTCCTTCACAAGCTCTGTGATCCCGGTATCCCAATTGTACTTCTGCTACACAGTACAATATTAGTAAGTATTGATGATAGTGAGGCATTACAACTGAAATATAAAACAATTAAAAGCATAAAACATTATCGCAAAAGTTCTGAAATATCTTTCTTGGATGTGTATAGGCGTAACCTTCCAGCTAAAGTAAGGCCCATAAAACTTCCGACGAAAGATTCCAGCAATCACACGAGTCAGTTTTCCCGTGTCCCGGGTAAACCTATTACATGAATATAAACAGAAGTTAAGTTAAAGTCATTTAGTCTTTAACCTTCCACCTAAAACAAGAAACAACTGATACGTATGTAAAATTTAAGACTTAAGAAGAATTAGAATATAAAAAAATCAACTGAAAGAGATAGGTGATGACACAATGAAGCAAACATATACAAACAGATTCCATGCTTAGTTATTTGTCTATATGACGTATTGTTGTTTGTAATCAGCCCATAGTTAGTTGAGAAGCATATTGAAATATATACAATGATGCAAATAATCATCATTAAACTTTCCACCATTATGCAAACAGATATATTTATGCATTAACAAAGCATGATGCATATATAAACCCCAATGAAGATCTTAAATTACTTTCACCAATGCAAATCAGAATCGGAAGTACAGAAACATATACAATACAATCACATCTAAAACTAAAATGAAGAGCAAACTTACAATGTGGTCTTAACGTCGGGGATAGGATGCTCACTAAAGAGTGGTAGGTTGTCTCAGCCATGAAGAGCCAACAGATCATCTAACAGCTGCTGGAAGTCTTGTGGTTGTGGCTCAGGAGCATTAAGTGGTTGTTCATCCTCAAGTGGTTGTTGATTATCGGGAATCTGAATATGATGCATGTGTTGCTGGGGAATATGATATGGCGGAGGTTGTGGGTGAGGATTTTGATAAGGAGGCGGTTGTGGGTGGGGAATCTGATACGAGAGTTGGTGAGAGGTTTGCGGTTGAGTGGATGGTGGATACTGTACCGGAAGAGATGTTCTTGAAACCAAGACTGTCGCCTGAGTCGATGGGTTAGAGGAGTGAGAATACGCTCCATCGCCGATCGATCTACCACCTCCAGCTCTGGGCGTAACCTCTCCGCCGTTGGATCTCACACCTCCGCCCGAGGGTGCACCATTTCCGCCGTTGGATCTCGCACCTCCGCCTAAGGGTGCACCATTTCTGCCGTTTGATCTCACACCTCCGCCTGAGGGTGCACCATTTTCGCCGTTTGCTGGAACACCTCCGCCCGATGGTGCACCATTTCCGCTGTTTGCTGGAATACCTCTGCCTGAGGGCGTAACCTCTCCTTCGTTGGCTCGACCACCTCCGCCGGTTGATCTACCACCGCCACCAGATCTACCACCTCGACCTCTACTAGCTTTACTTTTTCCAACCATCGGTGAAGGAAATCGAGAGGGATAGATGAAGATAAGAAGAAACAGACCCAAATAGAGAGAGAGAGAGAGAGAGAGAGAGAGAGAGAGAGAGAGAGAGAGAGAGAGAGAAGAGTTGAAGATTCAGAGATGAATCTTTCGATTCGTTGAAGGAAATCGAGAGAGAGAGGGATGAAGAGATGAAGGAAAAGGTTAGACAGAGATGAAGAGATGAAGAATCAGACCCAAATCGGAAGAGAAATGGAAGAGAAGAAGAATCTAGGTTGAATCACCGTTGTGTCGAGAGAGAAAGAAGAAAAGTTAGGGTTTAGGGTAGTGATTTGGGAATCAGATTTCGAGTACTTGTTTTACGTAAGAGTACCTAATGGGTCCGAAATTGGTCGCAAAATAATTTTAGGGGGCTAAATACGTGTCCAAAAGTCCAAATTATTTCACCAGAAGCGCAAATTTTTTTAAAACTGGACATATAACCAAATTAGAAAGAAGTCAAGTTGGTAACTAAATAGTCACAAATAGGTGATGACAGTAGGAAAGTAGTCGCAAATTGTAACTTTTTCTGACATTATTTAATGAGTCACAAATCTATACCCTAAACCCTAACCACTTAGAGCCAAAAAGTGATCCACATGCTTAACCAATCAGTCTTTTAATATTTTTTAAGGATTTATGTTTCAGTATATAGATTAAACTAATACTAATTAACTAAATTTTGAAAAATTTTAAACTTGAACAAAATTTAGAAAACACATGTAATATATGTTAAGACATGTTGTGTAAGATGCAAAGATTACTTCATCAAATTGAAAGTTACTAGTTTTCACGAATTATATTATATAGTTAGTGTAACAAGTAGTTCAAATCTATGTAGATACTTAAAACAAATCTGTTTACAATTATCTTTTGTTGTATTTCCAAAAATCATATGGATAAGTTGGTAAACGGAAGCAAATCAGTCACACTTTCATAGCATCGTCGCGAATTAGTCGCTTATTAGTCGATATTTAATGACGTTTTTGTGACGGCCTGTAAAAATAGTAGAAAATATAAAAACATGAGAATGGAACTGCAGACCTGTAAGTCATATTTATAGTTCATATCCAAAGAGCTACTGTCAGCATTCAGTTTTCTATTACATTAACTTATATATATACCGATACTTATTAAATCGAAAAATAAAAATAAAAACCTGAGAACCGAACCGAAGACCTGTAAGTCCTATCTATAGTGCATATCCAAAGAGCTAATGTCACCATTCAGTTTTCAATTACATTAACTTATATATATATACTGATACTTATCAAATCAGAAATAAAATATATAATATATTTTTTTGATATAAATAGGATAATTATATTACAAAAATTAATTTAAAATCTCATACATATTATTCAAATTCCATCATCATCCTCTGAAGATGATAAATTATAAAAAAATCATCTTCTGCTTCAGCGTCTTCAATTTCAAAATCAATTTCTTCAACTGGATGATTTCTGTCTACTAGACTATCAGCCATGATTTCTTCAACTGTATTTGTCATTCCATCATCATCTGTTTGTTGCAATATGACCAGCTCTTTCCCATTAAACTTTCCTTGAACAACATTCCTTGGATTTACTTTCAGAACTGTATGCCAAAATTTTCGAGGGAGTTTAGTAAATGGGTATGGAAGATAACAAACTTGATCAGCTTGAGACCCTGCCGGTAATTAAATTTAAAATTAGAAGTTTATAAATATACAAACATATCTTATATATACTTAGTTAAAAGAGGAAATGCATACCTAAAATAAATGGTTCGTAGTTTTGATATCTCTGTGATGAGAGCACGTCAACAATGCCTCCCTCGCTTTTCTGTGTGTCTTTTCCAATCGTAGGGTCAAACCAATTAAAGTAGAAAAGTATGATCTTTAAATTCACAAATCCTCGATACTAGAGCTCTATGATATTTTATACGGTCCCATATAAATCATCATCTTCAGATGCTTCAGAATAATTTTGTCCTCGGACACATATCCTATCATTCATTTTTTTTTCGTGACTCCGTGACCACGCGTGTGAAACAAATACCCTCTTGTAAAATACATGGACCACGATCTGACTTTATTTTCAGGATCTTCCACTATTTCATGAACCCAAGTAGGAAAACTTTATTGACTTTTCATTGCATTCACCTATATATTAGAAAATATTCCAATTAACATAAGAAAATACTATTTAATAATGCAATAGGTGGAAATACATACATATTGGCGAATCCATATATGGAAATCTTCATCTCTTTTCGCCGTGACCTCATCATCAGATAGTTCCGGATAGTCAAATCGAATTTCGCTTCCAATACTCTGTGTTGCCAACAATAAGATATATATGGCTAAACTATCTATAAAAACATATAAAAATTATGTTAAATTAATGTAGAAAGCATACTAACCTTTCAAGCGGCCCAAAATAGTCACAATTCCTCAAAACATATATATGAATGTGCGCATTTATAATCTTTCTCGCTTAACCAAAATTCACTGCATTTGCCACTTGGACGACCTACTTCAGTGAATATATCTGGTACCGGTACAGTATATACGGGTACTTCACCTTCATCATACCGACTTGACCTGAAAAATTAACTCTTACTCTAATTTGATTCAAATAATGATATCAATAGCTTAACATACATATTAAGTTATTACCTTCTTCTGCTAGCTATAGAAATGTGTGATGCAAAGTAGTATTCTGAGAAATAAGATATCTCATCATTGATGTATGATTGAACTATTGATCCCGCTGGATATCTTTTGTCATTCGCTTTGCCTTTCAAATGTTTAAAACACCTTTCGAAGGGATACATCCACCTATATTGCACATGACCACCAAGCTCTACTTCGTATGGTAGGTGGATAGGTAGGTGCTCCATCACATTAGAGAAAGAAGGTGGGAAGATTTTTTCCAAATTACACAAAATCATGACAATGTTCTCCTTCATAATTTGGATGCGGGTTTTATCCAATGATCTACTGCTTAGGTCACAAAAAATTTCTTCAATCCCTACAATAATGTCGTGACTCTATAAATGTCATTATCAATATCAATAAAATGCAATAATCGAAATCGTTCTGCAAAGACAAACGGAAGAAATCGTTCCATAAATACAAGTCGTGACTTTTCATTCCCGAAAACTTTCCACCATTGATTTCTGCACAACTGGCTAAATCTGCTACATAGCCGTCTGGAAATTTAACCTCATGCTTGACCCATTCTAGTAAGCATTCTTTCGCTTTTGAAGTCAATCTCCATGGAGCTCTCCCTCGATCATCGACATGCAAATCTTTCCGAGAACCAAATCTTGCGATATCTAATCTTGACTTCACTGTGTCTTTTGATCTATCTTTAACATTCATAACAGTATACATGATGTTATAAAAAAAAAATTTCTCGATATGCATCACATCAAGATTGTGTCGTAGCGTCAGATCGGTCCACTACGGTAGCTCCCAAAAAATGCTTTCTTTATTCCAATTATGCTAGTTCCCATAGCCGTCCGGTTTTTTTGTATGACCATTTCCACCACAATCAAATGTTTTAGGTGGTTCGACATGCCTTATACGCTCATAAAACACTTGTTCACCAGTCAACGATTGAGGTGGGTAGTCGTTCATTGCGTGTTTTCCCTTCAAAAAATTTACTTTATTCTTCCGTAACGAATGATTGATAGACAAAAATATTATGTGACAGTCAAACCAGCATGTCTTTCTACCAGCCGGCAATTGGAAAGCATTTGTATCATCCATACAAATTGGACACGATAATCTTCCATGTGTCGTCCATCCCGACAACATACCATATGCCGAAAAATTGCTTATCGTCCACAAAAGAACAGCTTTAAGGTTAAAGGTTTGATCTAATGACACATCATACGCCTCAACTCTATTATTCCATAACTCCTTTAACTCATCGATCAGTGGTTGGAGGAAGACATCAAGACTGGCTCATGGATGATTTGGTCCCGAATTCAAACTCGTAAGAAACAAATACTCACTTTTCATGCACATATATGGGGGGGGGGTAAGTTGTATGGTGTCATGATCATAGGCCACAACGAATGGTTTTTGACATACCAAAAGGATTAAAACCGTCTGTACATAATCCAAGATAAACGTTTCACGTTTGCTCTGCAAAACTCGGATGCAATTAATTGAAATTCTTCCACTATGCCGCATAGATTAGATGACACATTACTCTGTCTTCTAACTAATGCTCAGCATGCCATCTCATCGATGATGCAGTCTTCTCTGATTGGTACATCCTCTTCAATCTGTCAGTAATAGGTAAATACCACATACGACTGAAAGGTATTTTGTTTGTCCCTCACTAGCCTTATATCTTGGTTTTCCACAAAACCTGCAATGCTCCACAAAAACCTGCAAGATAAACGTTTCGTGTTTCCTCTGCAAAACTCGGATGCAATTAATTGAAATTCTTCCACTATGCCGCATAGATTGGATGACACATTACTCTGTCTTCTGACTCATGCTCAGCATGCCATCTCATCGATGATGCAGTCTTCTCTGATTGGTACATCTTCTTCAATCTGTCAGTAATAGGTAAATACCACATACGACTGAAAGGTATTTTTGTCCGCCCTTCACTAGCCTTATATCTTGGTTTTGCACAAAACCTGCAATGCTCCAACTTCTCATCTTCTTTCCAGAAGAGCATACAATTATATATACATACATCATATGTATGGTACTGCAATCCTAGCTTTCGCATCAACATTTCTGACTCGTAGTATGGACTGGTTGCCTGATTACCTTCTGGTAAATACTCCGCAAAAAATCCAGCCCATGAATCCACGCAGGTTTCAGCCAAATTATGGTCTGGCTTAATGTTCATGAACTGAGAAACTAATGATAACTTCGAATGACCTTCATCACAACCATCATAAAGTGACGTATTTGTAGCATATAACATGTCGTAGAACCGTTTTGCCTCATGGGTAGGTTCTTCATGAACATGATCATTTCCACTTTGATCATGTTCATGATACTCATTAAATGGCGTAGAACCATGAAATGCATCATTTACCATCTGAGCATAGACATTCCCCCCATCATAATCTATTGGTTGATTACCACTACTAAAATCAACATTAGCATAATGACTACTCGTTCCTGCCCCAACCACATCATAATCTTCACCATGTTCAGTCCATAAATAATATCCTGGCATAAATCCTCTACTATGCAAATACATCGAAACTGTCCTTGCTATCTTAAAACTGGAACTTTGACATTTAGCACAAGGGCAGTAAAACTTACCTCCACTGTTTAGAGCTATTGACTGGCTACTTGCAAAATTCATGAACTGCTCGACCCCTTCCCAAAATTCACTTGAAATATTATTTGTGCGTGGATCAATTCTGTTATACATCCACTCTCGGGATGAATTCCACATTTTGTTTTTCTTCTCGTATTTTTTTAAGGTCAAGTTTTTTTTTCTGTGTGTCTGAAGAATGCATAATGGGGTGAGATCGTTGCCACTTTTATAGTGAAAATTTTGTCACTCATTTGCGACTATCCCAAAACAGTCACAAAGTTATGTACGCTACCTAACTTTCATATTTTTTACGTTTTCACCAACTTACTTTACTGACTAATTTGGGACTCAACTGGCACGATCACTACAAGTTGCAAAGTAATCGCAATTTGTGACTACTTTGCGACTGCGTTTTCCGACTAATAAAAGAGTCGCTATTTCGTCTCACTTTGCCACTAATTTGCGGCAAAAACTACATAGTCAAATAATAGTCTTACTTCAGTCGTGAATATACGACTATTACACAACTATATTATTTCGTTGTAAATATGAGACTACATAGCCTCTAAATATTGGTAGTCGTTTATTAGTCGCAAAATAATCACAAAAACGTCGCAAACTGACCAACAAAATAATCGCAAAAAATAGTCGTTCATCCTGTGTTTTCTTATAGTGAAATTGCGATTAGAAATGCGATTTGAGATTTTCTAATTCTAGCCGTTGCCATCGGTGTACCTCTCATCCACCAGCGATAGTTTATCCCTTTTTCCTTCTTATTTCTTTCTGAGATGAAGATTTCTCTCTCTGTTGTTACTGCTCTCATTCTTCCTTTTTCTCCAGACTCGTCTTCTCTTCCTGTGAAATATATTCATGAAGCGGTGGAGATCCATGAGGCTGCTGGTGTAGTCATGCCTATTCTGGATTTAATGGCTCCGGCGACCATAAGTCCTTATGGCACAGAGAATTCAAAGGGTTCTGGTTCTGTTTTCCCTTCAACGGATGTCTCTCCGCCTCCGCTAGTGGTGACTGAAACTAAGGAAGAAGAAGAAGACCTGGTTCCAATAATCAATCAAACTTCTCTTCTTTGGATTGCTTTTAAATGAATATCAGAACAACAATCTTTGCTTTACCATTAAATAAGGTGTTCAGCCCGGATGGTTTCTCGGTTGAGTTCTTCACTTCTTCTTGGGACATTGTAGGTGCGGATTTAGTTTTAGCAGTAAATGAGTTATTTACTTCGAGAAAACTTCTCAGGCAGCTTAATACCATTGTGATCTCTTTGATCCCAAAGGTTACAGGTGCAGAAAAATTTGCTGAATTTTGTCCAATCTCCTTATTTAATACAATGTATAAGGTGATCTCAAGACTCTTGGCAGCGAGGCTAAAGCTTCTCCTTCCAATAGCAGTGTAAGGGAATAAAGTAGGATTTATTAAAGGTCGAATTCTGTGTAAGAACGTGTTGTTGGCTTCAAAATTGGTTTCAAACTTCCATAAGCCCGGTCCAACTCTAAGAGGGTGTCTCCAAGTAGACTTGAGTAAAGCGTATGACAACGTCAATTGGACCTTCATTTTGAACATATTAAAGGCTTTTGATCTGCCTGAGTTATTCATAAAATTGATCAGTGAATATATCTTCTCCATTATATTCAGTGGCTTTCAATGGTGAATTAGTGGAATTTTTCCAGGAAAGAAAGGGCTGAGCAAGGGGACTCAATCTCATCGCCTTTATTTTCTATAACAATGGATATTCTAGCTAAGGACCTTGATTTGGCAGCAATATCATATATGTTTAAACTTCATCCTCAATGTGGAGACCCGTTTGTGACACATCTTAGTTTCGCCGATGATATTTTGGTATTCTATGACGGTTCTGAAGCTTCTTTGGCTGGTACTTTGGGTGTGTTAAATAGGTTCTACTTTTCTTCTAGTTTGAGGATGAATCTTGCTCAGGCTTGTCTCTTCTTTGATGGAAATAATACATAACTTTCTCGTAATCTAGCTTCCTCTTATGGTTTAGAACAAGGTTCTTTGCTTGTTCGGTATCATGGGTTACCTATGCTCCCTCATAAGCTCCGCTCTCAGGATTTTCAAATAATTGATAAGGTTTTAGTTCGGATTTCTTATTGAACAGTTAGACACTTCTCCTTCACCGGAAGGTTACAACTAATCAAGTCAGTCTTATACAGCATTGTAAACTTCCGGGCTTCAGTTTTCATGCTCCCAAACAACTGTTTATCTGAGTTAGAGAGGATCTGCAATGCCTTTCTTTGGAGTGGTGCTCCTAGCTCAGCTAGATGTGCTAAAGTATCTTGGGACTAAGGAAGCTATCTGATTAAAATATAATGTTTGGTCTCAAGCTTATTTGGCTATTATTCTCAAACGGATGATCACTGTGGGTATCTTGGGTGAAAAAGATTTTGATGAGAGGATTGGTTTACAAAACTCCTCCCCCTAGCTCAACCATTTTTGTGTTGTCAAGGTTGTTCAGGAAATACTGCATCATTTTGGCATGATGATTGGACGTTACTTTGTCCATTGCTTGATATTACAGGACCTTGCGGACCAAGGGTCTCGAGAATCTCTACTTTGGCAACGGTTTCTCAAGCAATATCTGGTGAAGTATGGAGGCTTCCAAGAGGATGCCATCCTATTAATTTGTTCCTTCAGACAACTTTACCTTCTTAACCGCTGTTGCTTAACTAACTTCTGACGGGTCCATTTCTTTGGACAACTTCTCCTACATCTCCGCCAACTTCGTTTTCAGCGTGTAATACTTGATTTAATCTTCATCCTTCTCCAGAAGTCGTCACTTGGTTTAAAACTGTCTGGTTTTTAGAAAATATCCCTAAAGCGTGCTTTTATCTTTTGGGTTGTAATCCGGGAAAGGCTTCCTACTCGAGCTTGGATTCAGTTGGGGTTTACTGGTTCCACTATCATGTTTTCTCTGTAATTCAGGTACTGAAAAGTTAAATCACATGTTCTTTGATTGTCATTATGCCCAATCGATTTGGAGTTCCTTGTTCTCGCGGTCCGAGTTCTCTCCTCTAACTCATTGGAGTACAGTTCTTAGTTGAGCAAACACTACAAGAAAACAGCTAATGAGTGACTACTTTTTGTAACTGTTTTTTCGGTCGCAAAATTTTGCGACTGTTTTGGGACCACTTTGCGACTAATGAACGACTACGGAAGATAGAGAAGCAAATCAGTCGCATATTTACGACCGAATAATTCAGTCGTTTAGTAGTCATAAACTAGCGACTTAATGGAGACTATTATTCGACTGTTTAAATGTAGTCGCAAAAGAGTCGCAAAGTGAGACTCTTTTGCGACTCTATTTTTAGTCAGTAAATGTAGTGGCAAAGCAGTCCCAAAATTGTGACTGTTTTGCTACCGTTTACCAACTCATCCGTATGATTTTTGGAAATTCAACAAAGATAGTTGTAAAAAGATTAGTTTTAAGTATCTAGACTGATTTGAACAACTTTTAACCCTAAATATATTATATAATAGTGAAAACTTTGAACTTTCAATTTGGTGAACTATTGTTGCATCTTACATAACATGTTTTTAGATATATTACATAAGTTTTCAATCTAATGTTTGTTCAAGATGAATATTTTTCAAATTTTTATTTAATTTTTATTAGTTTAGTCTATATACTGAAACATATACTTAAGAAATAGAACAAAGATTGATTGCAAAGGCATATGTATCAGTTTTTTGCTCTAAATGGTTAGGGTTTAGGGTATAGATTTGTGACTCACAAAACAATGTCTCAAAACAGTTACATTTTGGGGACTACTTTGCTACTGTTATCAGAAAATGTAGTAGCAAAATAGTCTCAAACTTGCGACTCTTGTATTAGTAAGAAAATGTAGTGGCAAAATAGTCCCAAAATTGCGACTGATTTGTGACTAATTCGCGACGGTAATTTGAAAGTGTGACTGCTTTGCTTCTGATTACCAACTCATCCGTATCATTTTTTAAAAGTCAACAAAAGATAATGTAAATAGATTAGTTTTAAGTATCTACATAGATTTTAACTACTTGTCACACTAAATATATTATATAATAGTGAAAACTTTTTACTTTCAATTTGATGAACTAATCTTTGTATCATCCATAACATGTCTTAAGATCAACTACATGTGTTTTCAATCTAATGTTTGTTAAAGTTTAAAAAAAATTCAAAATTTACCTAATTAGTATTCGTTAACACTATATACTGAAGCATATACTTAAGAAACATAAAAAGACTGATTGGTTAAGCATGTGTATCAATTTTTTGGCTCTAAATGTTTAGGGTTTAGGGTTTAGATTTGTGACTCATAAAAAATATCACAAAACAGTTACACTTTGTGACTACTTTGCTACCGTCATCTCCTATTTGCAACTAATTTGCTACTAACTTGATTTGAACTATTTTGTTAATATATAAAAAAATTCTGAAAATTTTAGATTTTTGGTGAAATTTTAGGCGGTTATTTATCCCACCAAAAATTAATTTACGACCAATATGACTCTTTTTAATTTTTGCCAAAAATAATCTGAGACTCTGCTAAACAAATATCAACATTCGACCCAAAAAAAAACAAATATCAAAAAAAAAAATATATATCAATACAAAAAAAAAGAAAGAAAGAAAAGCTCTCCTTCTCGAGACCCATGCTTCTCAGATCTAGCTCACCGGCGTCGGTCCTGGTCTTAAACTGATGGCCAAGAAAAAGCAAACCTCACCTAAGCCTCCTCCCCCTCCCACATCTCAAACCCGTCTGAAATCCAAATCCATCGCAACCAAAATCCCTCCGCCTCCACCGCTCGCCTCGGCTAGTTCTCTAGAGCTCCAGACACCTTTGCCTGCATCTCCGAGAGCCTCTGACTATGAGAAAAGCTCGCCTAAACCGGATTCTCCTTCCTCGAGTCCTGTTTCGAAGATGAAGTCCCCTTCTCAATCGATCCGGGTTGATTTAACCGAAAAATCAGATTCGTCTGTTTGAGGTACAATCATTAAACACTAAATATATTAAATTTTGTTTAATTTGGTTTCTTACAGAACCAGAAGAAGTATCCAGGAAGAGTTAGCGGTAAAGGAGGGGATGATGGTGGTCCTCAAACAACGGCGTTCAAGGCCTTTAGGTCATCTATGAATCTTTATCTTTCTCTCTCGAGGGTTTCAAGTCGAATCTTCTTCTCTGAATCTTCTTTGCTTCATCTGCTCTTTCGGTCCTCTTTCAATCTTCTTCTATTCCTCTTTTTCTTTCGATTTGCTTCACTGATTCGAATCGTCTCCTCTTTCTCTCTCGATTGGTTACAGACTTACAGTTGATAAGCCGTATTTGGTCTGATAAGAGGGATCTTTTGATTGAGGCTACTTCTCAGATCAGAATGTTGCTTTGTGGTGGTGAGAGACATCCCATTATAACTTATTTACTATCTATATAGTTGCTCATTTACAGTATATGATCTTCAGAACTTCTTTTAGGTGGTTATTGACATTAACTTTTTGCAACAGGACATGGTAGTGGTTTACGATTTCTTGCAGCTAGCTCATAAGTGTATACTTAATTCCTTCTATGGATATGTAATGCGAAAGTAAGTCCTCTGATCTCTTGCAAAGAGCCTGGACTTTGGTTTTACTCTCATTGTCTGTTCCATTTTGGTTGACCCGAAGCTAGATGCTACACATAACTGGAATGATTCATGGGTCGAGAAGGATGAAAGAAAATGGTATGCTCAATGCATTTTCCCTATTTTTTTCCTTCTTTTTGTTCCAATTGGATTTGATTTGCTTCAAAGTTTCTTTCTTTTTGCAAATAATTGGCAATCTTAGGACTGATCAAGTCTTAGTTTTGGAGATTTCAAGTTTGTTAGTTGAATTCGTATGGATATGCGTGTGAGCTAAATAAATTTGCCTATTGTTTTGTTGTTAGGTCAACAATAGGGACATGTCCAATGCTGTCCTAAGGGCATTTATATCCAAACGCAAGCAAGAGCATGAGACGATGTTTTCTAAAAGAGCTAGATCATCAGGGAAAGTGGTTGAGAAGGATGTCTCTGTAACTTCCAAGGACGAAATTCCTATTGAAAACGGTGAGGATAATGGTGAAACCAATAATGGAGAACATGAAGTAACATCTCAGGATGGGCCAAAGGAAGTTGCCAAGACCGCGTATGAATCTGCACGAAGGGAACTTAAGCCAGCAAGAGTGCTTGAGGTCTGCCTATCTTCTTTCCTTTATGATTGTTGTATCCTAGGTTTTTACTTCTTCCTCTTTTGGACCATAGTCTATGTCTTCCTTTGGTAGCAAAATATATGTGAGACATCACTCTCTCTTTATTCATTGTTATGGATCTTATATTTCATGTTTCTTTTGCGTTAAACCGTTTTAATTTCAGCTTTTAAAAAAAAAAAAATATATATATATATATATATATATTAATTAAGATGGTTGCAAAGAAGTTGCTAATACGTGACGGTTTTGTAACTAAATTCTCGTTGTCACAATTTAGTCTTTAATATACGACTACTAAATGTTGTCACAAAGTAGTCGCTTATGTCCGACTAAATTTAGTAGTCACAAAATAGTCCGAAATAAGTGACTACTTTGCGACTATTGTATTTTGCGACCAAAATTTAGCGACTACTTTTTTTAGTCTCAAATCAGTCGCTTATTGCAGATTAGTGACCATTTTGGGACCGTTTAGGGAATCTCTCATGCTCTGTTTTCTTGTAGTGAAAGTCTTCATTCCCCAACAGAAAACTCTCAACCATCTTATATAATATTTTAAGGTTTCTCAAAACTTAAGTTCTGAGAAGGTGTCACGTGTCCCATAAATTTTTGACATGTATCATTCTCTTTTAATTTTAATGAGTAAAACTAATTAATTTTGAGAAATAAAAATGTTTATCGAATATTTAGATATTTATCAAGACTAAGCAATCAAAAATATATTTTTCTCTTTAAACAAAATTCGAAGAATAAAAATAATGACACAATTAAAAAGATCAAATTCATTTGATTTAAAATATATGACTTATTCTTTTCAAAAACAAAATATGACTTTGTCTTTCTTTTTTTTCAACAATGTAAAAATTTAATTAACTTAGTCTTAATTGTGTAACTAAAAAGGTCGAATTCAATTGATATTCCAGTAAAAAATCAGCCGTAAAAGCATAAATTTTAGATGAAAATTAAAAGACCAATTAACTTGAATCGAAATCAATTTCCTACATTAATTACATGATAAAAACCGACCAAATAATGATAACTTTGTAATTTATGCACAAGTAAACACAATTAAACCTCACTAATGATAAGTATTAATTTTCTCCAACAAAGACAAAATTAAATTCTTACCAATAACTACATCAAGAAAATCATTTACTAAAATAGAACTGAAAATAACATATCAAGTTATTATAGTTATAATCTAATTTTATGATCCTTACATTTTATAAATAGATTTTAATATAAATTTATCTAGCTAAAATATAAATTCAAATGAATGTTAGTGGATTGTAAATATAAGAAAAGCTAACTCAATAATCTCAATAACATTCTCGATATTTTTCAAGGCAAAACACAATCTCTTTGACTCTACGTTTGGATTCATTCATTTGGGTTGTATATAAGTTTCTTATATCTTTTCTTTTCATGATTGAAAGATATTGGACTGTAATATGGTAGCTTATAATCATCGAGTTCTTTAATTTCTCATTTCCTTTTCTATTTTGGGTCATAAGTTAGCAACCAATCATAATTTCAGAATATCGTATCAAAACTCTGAAACAATATTTAACTTTTAAAAACCCAAATATTATGAATGTTATGTCAAAATCAAATTTAGTTTATAGTTTGAGATTTAAGATGAGGATACATCATTTGAGAAGATTGATGTTTTGTCTAGCAGGATGCGACAAAGTTTGACTTTGAAATTCTCTTCCGGAAAAGTATATGCGTTTGAGAGCTGATGAGAAGAAAGAAAGCATATTTTCACTAATTAAATTTAGCCCGGAGTGAGTCTCTCATAAACGTATAATGGGCAACTATCTCCTGCTGTTTGGAGAGGACTCAGCTGTTAGTTAGTATAGTTTGATTATTTTTTTTTTAATTTCTTTGTGTGTTTTAGCTCTTTTTAATCTTTGAGTAATTTATTAGGAACTTGATGTACAATATTATTCATTTGTGCATTCAGTTCTTGGATGGAGATAAGTTACTACTGATACTTCTGGGTTGAGAAAGTCTATTTTCAGAATAAACCTATTATCAAGCAAGTTTTCCTTATTTATATAACTAAATCTGAAGGTGGGTTTTGAGCAACATGTATTGTTTATATTGAAAATCATTCATTTACCACTGACATTTAATGTTTGTTATTCCTGAGATGATGTGAATAATATTATTGTGTATCTCTTCTATTTGATAGATGTATATACTGAGAAAGGTTTCAACGGTTGATATCCAAGCTGCATTGAACCTTCAACATGTTGCGATGAACTATATGCTTTTTTTGTTTAAGGCAACGAAAATTCTAATTTTAATAGTTTTTTTTTCTTAATTAAGGACAGTTGTCTACATTACCACCACTATATTATTACTATATATCAAGTCTAAAAGATCATTATGTTTTTATCATCTCAACTTCAAGAACCTAAATCTTCTTTTTTTGTTAAAGAATTTTATATCTGATTTGAATTTTCCATAAATTAAAATTTGTAAAGCATATAAAACAACTAAATATACCATCCACGCATCGCGTGGACAACCATCTAAGTTTCAAAGATTCTTCTTCATGCTGCTGTTTATGAGATTTGGAAGAAACATAATTCTCGTCTTCATTCATTTGTCTGTAAACCTGCCTCACGTATTGTCCGTGATATACAACAAATTCTAAGAAGCAAACTCGCAGGTCTAAGAAGCAACATCCTCCAATATTCTCCTCCCAAACGGTCACATTACATATCTATATCTCTGGTTTGACCGCTTCCACTACTCATGTTATAGTTCTCTTGATGATGGTATTAATTTGATTGTTGGCTCTATGTTTCTCCTCTATTTGTCTCTTTTCCAGCTTATTTTGTATTTCTTTCTATGTTCATTGGATCTTCTCCAAATGATGTCTCCGTAAGAGAAAACAAAAGAGAAATGAAATATACCTTTTAAAGAAAGAAAACAATATTAGTGATGGCTGTAGTCCTAAAAGGTTGTAATGTTGTTGCGCATAAGGCATAACACAATAAGCAACTCAATTTGATTGCGAGAGCACACGAGAAAAACAATCTTAGATCGCGAGACTCGAGAAAACTAATGAACAAAAAGGCTGATATAAGATTGGAATCAATCCAACTTAAGAAAGGATTCCAAGCTTATGGCAAGCGGAAGTGGAATGAAGGTAGAGATGGAGGAAAAGTGATTGACTCGCTCAATCAAATGGACGAAACAAGAGGATTGAATCACTCAAACACTCTTAGATCTGTAGCTTCAAATAGACTAAAGTGAATCACACACTTTGAATCTAAAGGACAAACACAAAGAGATTTGGTTCTTTGTAAAGAGAAAACGAAACTTATATTACTTTAATGATCAAGGGTAAGTAAAAATGATACAAATGATTTGAGCTTTATAGGTTCGACTTCTAGGACTCTCTAACAGTCTAATGATTTAAAATGGAAAGAAAATAGAGGAAAATTGAATGAGAAATATCAAAGGCTTGGTGATGAGGAAAACTAGCCGTTGGAACTTAAATTACTTTGACCAAAGAAGGAAAGTCGTGGGCCTCTTGTATCTTGATAATTTTGGCAGGTATAAGTGATTTCTTGGGACCCTCTGAATGTTCTGGAAGTTTCCAAGTCGTTGATCTTCAACAAGACAAAGAAATAGAGTCGTTGGTGCCTAATAAGTGCTCTCGGGTCCATATATGGTAAGTTGTGATACTTGAATGAACAAGATTGAATCCTCCTGATCCAATGGCTGGGAATGAATCTTGAGATGTCTTTAGGAACCTCTAGTTGTATTAGAGACTCTCCTGGTCGCCAAACATATGATTCAAGTCTCCAAAACCTGTAAGGTTCCAAATAAGGCGAGTATGGGATCCTCTGGTTTATAAATTGAATATCTTCGAAACCAAAATGAATTTTTCTATGAATCCAATTTTCCGCATGCCTTTGATGAGTTGAGAATCCAAAACAAGTGGATTTGTTGATTGGTTCCTCCTGGTTTGGTCGGAATGCTTCAATGAGTGGTTGTATGTCTCTATCGGGTCCATTGGTGGTCTGCTGGATTGTAACTTCAATATCTTCTTCGTTTGGAAATATTTGGGGATCATTCTTCTTCTTGGTGTGCTATAGATGAGTAGAGTATGTATTACAAGTGTTTGTTGAGCTGGAATGCTTGGTCTTGGTCTCCATTTGAGCTGAGCACAACTCGTATGTCTCCTTAGCTCTCCTCGGTTCCATGCTCTTCTCTCCATGCCTCCTGATTTCTTGCTCCTTGGCTGATGATGACTTGATGTCCTCATCATACTCTCTCTCTTAAAAAGGTTTCGACCTCGAAACTATATAACCTGCACCACGATAGAGCAAGTTAAGATCAAATTGTGTATGGAGGCTTAGAAGTTTACCTTTGGAGCTTTTTAGGCTCGGGTCGAACTATTTTGAAGAAACCTCTTTTATCAGAAGTTTGTGAATGACTCTTTGGTGCTGTTTCTGGTCCATATTTGGTGGTTTATCTTGCTTGAACTCCTCTTGTGGCTGTGGACTTGTCGTAAGCAATTTAATACCTACAAAAATTGTCTCGGTTTTTCTTGGTAAAACCAAGTGTAAAACATGTTCTTTTACAAGTTTAATTGAAAGTCTGGACAAAGATTGAGATGAACTTACAATGTTTTCGGCTTGTGGCTGGTCCATTACAGAATCCTTTTTTGTAGGTGGTGTACGTTTGGTGACCTTGCGGATTGGTTTTCTACCATAACGTTCTTTGACTTCTTGTGAAAAATATCTAGGGATGTATCTCTCATCCATGAGCAGCTTGAGTTCTTCCCATGTGGTGATGACTAGTTCATTATAATACCATCGATCTTCTTCTTCATCTTGCCACCATGTCTCGGCTTCTTCTCTAAGTTGAGAGATAACTTGAGAAAGTACTCTCTTGTCTTCTGATGTTCGATGGTGCAGAAAGTAACCATCCATTCTCTCAGTCCAATATAAGTAGGTTCTGGGTCCGTACCCTCCTTTAAAGATTTTAAGACGGGGTAGGCTATTTGTTTTGCCTGGCGGCTTAGGATCCGGTGGTCTCCATTCTTTGATTTTCCCATAGAAGGCATTGTTGTAAAAGTTTCGATAAGGTGTCATTGTACCTACACAAAGATCAAAGACAATTCAGTAGTGATTATGTAAAAATCAATTTGCACACAAGCTAAGAGAATATGGCCGTTGCAAATAAACTGAAATAAGAAAAGTACGATTTTGAAATGATTTGTTTTTTTTTTGTTTTTTTTAACAAATGCAATATAAAATAAAAGATGCAGAAGTTGGTGAAAATAAAATTGAAACCACTATTTCTTTTTTTATTTAATAGGATAAAATTTCGAAAACTATTTAAAAACAAATAAAAATACGATTTTTATGGATTTTCTTTTTATGAAACAAATTTAAACAAAAAAACTAAAGCAAATAGTTTTTATTTTATTTTCTTTTAAAGGTGATGATGGTGCGGAAGCAAAAAATAAGCAAGAACAAATTGTAAGAAACAAATTTTTATGGTTTTTTCGATTTATGGGAAAAATAAAAACAACAAAACAAAAAAATTGAAAGATAGAGGTTGAGAAATACAACCTGAGTTTAATAGGAGCTTTGAGCTATAAGATTGGAATCACTCCAACTTAAGATCACTCAATGATCAAAGGATTCCAAGCTTATGGCAAGCGGAAGTGGAATGAAGGTAGAGATGGAGGGAAAGTGATTGGCTCGCTCAATCAAATGGACGAAACAAGAGGATGGAATCACTCAAACACTCTTAAATCTGCAGCTTCAAATAGACTAAAGTGAATCACACACGTTGAATCTAAAGAACAAACACAAAGAGACTTGGTTCTTTGTAAAGAGAAAATGAAACTTATATTATTTTAATGATCAAGGGTAAATAAAAATGATACAAATGATTTGAGCTTTATAGGCTCCTTCTAGGACTCTCTAATAGTCTAATAATTTTAAATGGAAAGAAAATAGGCGAAAATTGATTGAGAAATATCAAAGGCTTGGTGATGAGGGAAACTAGTCGTTGGAACTTAAATTACTTTGACCAAAGAAAGAAAGTCGTGGGCCTCTTGTATCTTGATAATTTTGGCAGGTATAAGTGATGTCTTGGGACCCTCTGAATGGTGTGGAAGCTTCCCAAGTCGTTGATCTTCAACAAGACAAACAAATAGAGTCGTTGGTGCATAATAAGTGCTCTTGGGTCCATATATGGTAAGTTTTGATACTTTAATGAGCAAGATTGAATCCTCCTGATCCAATGGCAGGGAATGAATCTTGAGATGTCTTTAGGAGCCTCTAGTTGTATTAGAGACTCTCCTGATCGCAAAACATATGATTCAAGTCTCCAAAACCCGTAAAGTTCCAAATAAAGCAAGTCTGGGATCCTCTGGTTTATAAATTGAATATCTTCCAAACCATAATGAATTTTGGTATGATTCCAATTTGCCGCATGCCTCTGATGAGTTGAGAATCCAAACAAGTGGATTTATTGATTGGTTCATCCTGGTTTGGTTGGAATGTTTCAATGAGTGGTCGTATGTTTCCATCGGATCCATTGGTGGTCTGCCGGATTGTAACTTCAATATCTTCTTCGTTTGGAAAGATTTGGGGATGATTCTTCTTCTTGGTGTGCTATAGATGAGTAGAGTGTGTATTACAAGTGTTTTTTGAGCTGGAATGCTTGGTCTTGGTCTCCATTTGAGCTGAGCACAGCTCGTATGTCTCCTTAGCTCTCCTCGGTTCCATGCCTCCAGGCTAACATAAACATAACAGAAAAAAACAAGAACAGGGGACGGAAGAGAAGAAGAATACATAAAAGCAGTACGTAATGTAACTTCTAGTGATAATACTGTAAAACTCTTAGTTATTATGCGTGCTTAACTGAGTAAAGTTTATACAACGTAGATGACTTAATCGGAATTGTAAAATTTTAGCAAAATGTAATTTTTATATAAATAAATATCATTTTTCATCAAATTTTTGTTTGTTTGAAAAAGTTTCACTTTATATAGTTGAACGAAGCTATGGATTTTTATATACGACAATATACACGACATAAAATTTTCTTACAATCTTGAAATAGAAAAGCAATATTTTCGAGATGGATAAATAATTTCATGCATTTGAATTTGACCAGAAGGTTTCAGTTAACAATTTAGTAGAACCATGTTTAAAAAATGCTTGTCTAGATCTTGAGGAATGGTAACTAAGTTCGAGTCAATAGATATTGTATTTCGAATTAATAGAATCATATTCAAAGAAATGATTAATTATATAGTTAATTAATTGAGGCCGTCGGAAGAATGCTATATATTGTTGTTGGAGAAAAAGGCCAAAACGGGTTTGTCTTAGGGAGAGCAGCGTGTTTAAGCAAAGTTGATTAATTAATAATTGTCACTTTAAGCATCTTCAATATATTATAGCATTTTTAATACTAATATGGTGTAATTTTAAAATAGTGTTAGATTTTTTTTTAATATATTAGACCAAAAAGGAATATTCTAAGAATATTTTTTTTTAATTTCATTATTAATTATTAATAATATAATTTATTTTTTTAAATTTACGAATTGACTCCAACTATTTTTAAACTTCCATAAATTATGATATTATTTAAATTTAACATTTTATTATATAAAGAAAAATACACTACACCATATAAAATAACAAAACATATTAAATTTTGATTTAATCATCAAAATTTGTATACTATAAATTATCAATTAATGCATATTATCTAAAAAAAATATTACTCATATAAATTTTTGAAATAATAAAAAAATAAAAAAGGTGTAAATATTCATCTAATTTATCTCTTTCTACATAGATCTTATACATCTAAAATTTATCTATAAATTTATTTTAATTTTTATAATAATCAATTTTAGAATTGTTTAAATTTGAAAGATTTTTTATAAATAAAAAAGTTTAACACTAAAATTGTGTAAGAAATAAAATTACACCATATTTGATATAAAAAATAGGTTTACACTATTTTAGTATTGAAAATGGTGTTAGGTTCAAGAAAATTGTATTTCAAAATGAGATTTGGCGTAAGGTTGAAGATACTCTTAATTGTATAAATGCTTAGGGTATAACTGAAACAACCCAATACATTGAATCCAATGAAAAACAAAAGACAGTACTACTTCCCTTTTTATAATCCTGCCCTTTTTATAATCCGCCGGTCTTATCATTGATCACATGCTCATCAAATTTAGTGGCTTGTCTTTTCCCATCCATGTCTACGCCTTGTTATTTTATTGACCAAAATTGTACCTATCTACGTGTATGCATAATGCATAAATGATGACATATATATTTTTTTAAATCAATTAGTTCATTCTTGTTTTTATCATGTACGTATTATGAGTTTAGTTTTTTTTTTATATAAAAGATTTGCTATTGAATTGCAGATGAGAGGTTACAATATGATAAAGTATAAAATAAAAATAATTCTAAAGATAAAGCAAAGCAAAAAAGCAACAATTTAAGAGTTAAAAAAATACTAAAAAAAATATGTATGAGACTCTTAAATGAGGAAGAGCCGAGAATCCCAAGAAAATAGCAGAAAACTTTACCGACCCAAACTACGAATGGGACAAAAGGGAAAGAGATGCTCGAATTAGACACACAAAACAGTCACGCGAAACCAATTTTGTCGAGCCGTTTAAACGAGACCAATAGGGCGAAGAACCTGAAGCAAAAACAGAACCTCCGAACGTAGTAGACCTCGCAAATCCTCAGCACAAAATCAAGGAACTCGAACCGTCAATTAGAACAAGAACTAGCCACATCCCTCCAAGCATATCTTTGACGAAAGTCAAACAAGGAGCACAAACCTGCAAAACCTAGACCTAACAGAGACCCGAAAGGAGACTCACCCGAACCTGGCACAGACGGTGAAGCAAAGGCCGCAGAAGCAAGACACCAGGACACTACAGAACAATGACCACGAGCAACATCAACAAACACCAAAATCCTGATAAAATCAGATAGGACCAGAGGAAACTTAAACAGAGATGAACACTAACCCAAACCGGAAAGGATTTCCGACATAAGGCGAAAACTCAGCTGCGACGAGGAACAGTCCATTACGACCGGGTGACGGCGAGGAGGTAGAGAGGAGGAGGAGGAGCAACAAGCCACATATCTGACCTAGCCGTCCTCGGGCAGAGCAGAACGAAGATCTAGCCACCACAACACCCAATAGCCGAAACGCAGGCGCTCAACACATGAACCGAACGGCCAACTGACGATGGAGCAACTCGTCGAAGCTTACGGAGCAAAACCCAACACCTAGCTCAACCCAGAGACACCGTCCTCCAGCATCTAACAGAGGAAGAGGAGAGGCCGATTTCGAACCATGGCAAATTAGAGGAGCCATCAGCAAAGAGGACCCTCGGCGGAGTAGATCTGAAAACCCGATCTGAGACAAAAACCTAGAACCTCTGAGAATCGAGTTGCCGAGGAGGAAGCAGAGACAAAGGGGTCCCTTTTTCGAAGACGGTGAGAGGCACCGCTCGCCAGAAAGGGAGAACGGAAAAGAAAAAGTCGAGACGACGCTAGGGTTTTCGGGTGGGGAGGGTAAACGCCTCTCAAAGGCTAATTGAATATATATTTTTATTTGTATTATGAATTTAGTTACCAAGGTCAAAACTAGATATAGACTTATATGCACTTAATATAAATTTGCTATGGCAGATTTTTATTTTGTCTAAATTAGCTTACAAGGTTTACTTAAGAAAAATGTTACATTTTGGAAATGGAAAAAAAGAGTACGGCCAATGACAAGTCATAAATTAAGAAATATTCATGACCGCCTAAGAGATCGGTTTGAGTACGTTGTCAAATTAAAACTATTTTTATTAAGTTGGTTCTTATACCAGTGAGTGATACTCATGCATGTTGACAAATTAAGCATGCCACATTGTAGAATCTTATATTACGAAACATGATTAGGCTAATTTATGTGTTACTGGCCTACGCCTTTGCTTATATACAATATATAGAGTACTATATAACCTAATTTACAAGAAAATAAGAGAGCAGAATATTATCTACCATTAAGATTTCCATATTCTGTAATATCCCTTCTTTCAAGCTGGGGCGTTAAGATCGAGTATAGAGAAAGATGAATATATTTTCTTGATAAATAACTGTAACCTACATCAACATATATATAGTGCAGCTAGAGAATCTATACAAGATTTACTATAATCTAAACATAACATATTTGAAGATATGATAATATTTTTATACGCCCCCTCAAGATGAACGTCCGGAGGAAAGTCCTATCTTGGAAGAGTGTGCTTCAAGCAGAGATCTCAAGACTGGTTTAGTTAAAGCATTTGCGAGTTGATCCTTGGAGGATACATGTGATACACGGAGAAAGCCAGACTGCACTAGTTCACAAATGAAATGGTAATCCAGCGCAACATGCTTCATACGTGAGTGAAAAACCGGGTTGGCACATAGATATGTGGCTCCCACATTATCGCAATATATCACCGGTTGAGAGACAGATTTAACACCAAGTTCACGAAGAAGAGAGTCTACCCAACGTAACTCAGCTGCCGTATCTACAACAGACCGGTATTCCGCCTCGGTCGAGGAACGTGCAATTGTTTTCTGCTTCTTAGAGGACCAGACAATCGGATGAGAACCAAGATAGACAATGTATGCGCTAGTGGAGGTATAATCGTCAAGATTTTCAGCCCAATCAGCGTCGGAGAACGCATGAAGAGACAAAGTGTTGTTGCTCCGAAGGAAGATGCCACGATCTCGAGTTCCAGCTAGGTAACGGATAACCCGCTTTGCTGCTTGCCAATGAAGATCAGTGGGCTTATGCATGAATTGGGACAGCTTGTTGACTGCAAATGCAATGTCTGGACGAGTGAAATGAAGGTATTGTAAGCTTCCAACAACCATTCGATACTCAGAGCCATCGGAGAGAGCAGTTCCAGAGATCCATTGCAGCCGATCATTAGCCATCATAGGAGTAGCAACTGGTTTAACGTCAGTCATTTTTGTGCGTGCCAAGAGGTCATTGATGTACTTTTATTGAGAGAGCAGTAAGCCAGAGGATGTACACTGAGCTTCGATCCCCAGGAAGTAAGATAAAGTACCAAGATCTTTTAAAGAGAACTGTCGGCTTAAAAGATCAATAAACTCTTGACCCCTAGTGGAGTTGCTACCCGTGACGATGATATCATCAACATAAATCAAGACATAAAGGGTCACGGCACCAGATTGAAGAATGAACAGTGAGGCATCAGCGAGCGAGTTAGTGAATCATGTGTTTAAGAGAAACATACG
The DNA here is from genome assembly GCA_900406555.1 of Pseudoturritis turrita. Lineage (NCBI taxonomy): Eukaryota > Viridiplantae > Streptophyta > Magnoliopsida > Brassicales > Brassicaceae > Pseudoturritis > Pseudoturritis turrita. The sequence goes on along the minus strand of OVBL01000677.1, from coordinate 797,791 downwards.
AAGCTCCAAGTACCAGACACGAGGTGCCTGTTTGAGGTCGTATATCGCTTTCTGCAACTTGCAAACATGATTTGGTTTGTCCTTATCAATGAATCCAGGTGGTTGTTCCATGTATACATCTTCTGTTAAGTGACCCTGTAAGAACGCGTTATTAACGTCAAGTTGGCGTAAATCCCATCCATTGGAAACTGCTAAACGAAGCACAAGAAGAACTGTTGGTTGTTTGACAACTGGGCTGTATGTGTCTTGAAAATTGATGCCCGGACGCTGGTGAAAATATTTTGCTACAAGGCGTGCTTTAAACCTTTCAACCGAGCCATTTGGAAGACGTTTAGTGCGAAATACCCATCTGCATCCAACAAGATTGTATGCAGGGTGCATTGGTACGAGATTCCAGGTCTGATTGCGAAGTTGAGAATCAAACTCTTCGCTCATTGCACATCTCCAACGTTTATCCTTAAGAGCTTGTATTATGCTGGTGGGTTCATCATCAGAAAGCTGCAGGCTATGTTGTGAGGCTATTTTTGCAATCAGAGAGAACTTCTTGGATGATTTAACAATCTGATTTTTTGCACGCGTAACCATACGATGTGTATTTCCAGATTGCACATTGACAGGAGCAGATTCAGCTTGGTGATTTTCAGCAGCCATTACAGAGACATCTATAGGAGCAGAATCACTTGTTTCCGGAGATGAAACCTGCAAGGGGCCAAGAGAAGCAGGTGACACAAGTACTGATGTTTCAGTGGGTAAAGGAGTCAAACCTGGGGGCATAGCCGAGACAGAGGAGAAGATGGTGGAACCGAGATTCTGGTGACTGGCGGGCACCAATTAGGAAAGATAGGTCTGATTTTGGAAGGCGAGGAAGAAAAAGATTGGAAGGGGAATTGTGTTTCAACAAAGTGAACATGATGGGTTACAAATATTCGCGAAGAAGATGGCTCCAGGCAGAGAAATGCACTTTGACTGAGAGAGTATCCAAGGAAGATACACGGTTTTGATTTTGGCTCCAGCTTGTGATGAGTATACGGCTTTATCCATGGGAAACAGAGACAACCAAAGACGCAAAGTTTTGAGTAGTTCGGAGTCACACCAAAAAGCTTTTCATATGCACATGACAATGATAGTGTCGGTGTTGGTTGGCGATTGATCAGGTACACCGCTGCGAAGAAAGCATATGACTAGTACGTCATCGACATCGAGGCATGTGATAAGAGAGCAAGGCCTGTTTCCACAATGTGTCTATGCCTTCGTTCGGAGAACCCGTTGTGTTCGGGAGTATGAGGCGGAGTGGTAAGTTGTGACACGCCGTTGGTGGATAAGAAGTCAGCCAAGGCAATGTATTCTCCTCCGTTGTCTGAATATAATGAAGTTAATCGGTGTTGCAACCGAGTTTCCACAAGAGTCTTCCAACGAATGAATATATTTTTGATATCAGATTTGTGACGAAGCGGGTAGAGCCAAATGTAATGAGTGAAATGATCGACAAAGATCACGTAATATTTGAAACCGTCAATTGAAAGGATTGCTGAAGTCCATACATCAGAGTAAACAAGTTCAAGAGGTTTCAAAGTAGAGAGAGAGGAAGATACGGAAAAAGGCAATTTGTGACTTTTGTTTATTGAGTAATCATTGCAATGAAAGAATGGCATTGTGTTTGAATCAGAAAGTAAATGAGGATAAACAATAGATTTTAAAATAGGGATAGAGGGATGTCCTAATCTTGAGTGCCAGATTGATAGAGGATATTTTGTAGAAGTTGAAAAAGCAAAAGAATGCAATGAATCTCGGTTTGGCCATACATATCCTCCGTCTTTAGTGTTTTCCATTGCCATTGGCGCCCCCGATTTGAGGTCCTTCACCTGAAATATATGTGGAAAAAATTCCACAGATACCTTATTGTCAGTGCATAGCTTTTGGACCGATACAAGATTTCTAGCAATACGGGGCACATGGAGAACATTGTTCAAACGAAATTTATGAGTCTCAGAGGATATAAGAGAGGAATCCGTATTGGAAATCTGTAACCCCATTCCATCTCCAATTTGCACTTCTTCACCGCCAATGTAGGGAGAATGGAGTGAGAGATTTGCGAGATCTGAGGTGAGGTGGTGGGAGGCACCAGAATCCAACAGCCAAGATGGTGTGTCATGTGGCTGAGTCATGGCATTGTATGCTCGTGGAGATGATTGTGTGTAGTTTCACGACTGTCCCTGAAATGATGAGGATGGTGATGAGTTCGGAGTTTGAGAGACAAGACGAAACATCGGGCATCTTTTCACGTTGTGGCCCTGGGTTCCACAAGCTTGACAACGCCCTTGATAAGGGCGTGAAGTCCTCTGATCATTGATGTTCTGTCGAGAGCCATACTTGTTACCAAAATTGTTGTTTTGGTTATTACGCCAGCTCCGTACTCTATTCTGGGCATGATTTGCAGTGATCGGAAAGGGGTTATGGAGAAGAGACAGTGGCAGCAAGTGCGAGCTCACGGTTAATCAACTTCTCGTGAAGCTCCGCAAAGGATATAGGGGAGTCACGACCATGAACAGACTCAATGATGGGCTTGTAATCATCGTTGAGTCCATCAACAACAATATTAGTGAGATCTTCTGGATCAACCGAGCTACCTAGCAGGGCAAGTGCATCGGCTTTTGTCCTTATTTGTTGCATGTACTCGTCAATGGTTTTGGTACCCTTAACACACTGTTTTAACTGATTTTTCAGTTGCTTGATGTGGCCTCTTGACGGCTTGGCGTATGTGGAAGCAAGCGTGGTCCAGGCTTCAAGAGAAGTGTTGGCGGTGGCGATGAGAAGCTGAAGAGCAATCTCAATGGAGCCCATGATAGAGCTGTATAGCAAGCTGTTTTGCCGCTGCCACAAGATGAACGCAGGGTTTGGTACTTCACTGTCGGAATTGGTGATTGTCGTCGGCGGAATTGCGGTGGTAGATTCAATTAATTTGAGCAGATCGTAACCTCAGAGGAGAGATATGATTTGAATGCTCCAGGTTATGTAGTTCGTCGATGAAAGCTTTGTCACGTTAACCATGTTAATAGAGACAAGCGAAGTTAACGAGGCACCGGGATTGATAACTTCGGTGGAAGAGGAATCAGTTGAAGACATGATGAAGAGAAGAAATCAAAGAGAGAAGAAGAAGAAAATTGAAAAATTAATGGAGGTCCTTTGAAAAGGAGAGCTCTGATACCATATAGAGAAAGATGAATATATTTCTTTGATAAATAAGCGTAACCTACATCAACATATATATAGTGCAGCTAGAGAATCTATACAAGATATTCACAAGATATACCATAATCTAAACATAACATATATGAAGATATATGAAGATATGATAATGATTCTATATCGAGAGCATCCAATTGAGGAGAAACAAGATGAATTCTTTTTTTTTTGTCAAGCGCTTTAGTAAAAATATTAACAAACTGTGAATGCGTAGAAACATGTTTAATAAGAATAATACTTTCGTAAACAAAGTGACAGCGAATCTCTATGTGGTTGGTTGCTCATAGAATACCAAATTAGCACCAATATAGATCGATGTTTGACTTAAAAAGGAAAAAGTCAATCAGTTCAGAATGAGTCACGCTAAAAGAGGTCAATAAGCTTTTAACCCACAACAACTCGAAAACAATAGGCGACATTTTATGTACTTTGCCTCTGCCGAAGAACGAGCTAGATACTAAATCATGTTTTTGTGTCTTCCAATAAATAGGTGATGAACACAACCGAACAAACCACCTTGTAAGTAGTGAATGTTGTGTAAGCAGACATCCGACCCACTCTGAATTACACCAACCAGTAAGAAGTAAGTTGGAATCAACTCGTAAACAAATTCCTTATCAAACTACTTGTTGCTAGGGATTATGCATAAACTGAATTAAAACATGAACCAAATATTATAATTCAAACCGAGTAACATTTAAGTATATCAAACGGCCCAAAAGTCGACGATAAGAGGCATGATTCAAGATGGTGTTTTGATCCACCAATGACAGTCAATGACTCTGATCCATCAAAAAATCAGAAAGTTGAGTATCAAGAAAAGTCGCCTCCGTGAAAATATCAAGAATGTACACATTGAGATAAATAGATTTCTTATGTGCTAGGAGCCACTTCAATGTCGAGAAAATACTTAATATTCTCCGATCATTCATGTGAAAACATATACAAGGATAATCCTTAAAGGTCTTAATTAGCGGATGATGTTATTTATGAGATAATAAGATTATTAACATAGACCAAAACATAAGAGAAACATTGTAGAAAACTATACATTTTCAGAGTCGCAGCGAGTTTGGCAAAACAAACACTTCAATAGTGTCGAAGGCCATATTAGGATTTATGTAAAAACAAAACTTTGCTTTTATCATATGTGAAAAAATCCGGTTGTAAATGCATACCCTTCTTCTTGAAGATCATCATGGAATAAAACATTGTAAACATGCATTTGGTAAACTTTTCAATTATGAACCGCGGCAATATAAAGAAAAGATCGAACGAAAGTCATCTTTGCAACATATGAAAAGGTCTATATGAAATCGATGCCTTCAATTTAATTATTCTTCAATATCACCAAACGTTTTTTTATCTATTTCAATCAAATCATTTCCCTAATATTTGATGTGATAGACTCATTTAGAACATCTCCATTGGTAAGAGACTTGAAAGAGTATCTTATCAGATATAATATTAATTTTTCAATATTTTTAATTATATAATCAAATTTTAAGTTATAAAAAAATTGAGCCAATCATGTAATGACAAATGCTATATGGATTTCTCAAGAGTTTTTCAAGTTTCTTATATGAGAAACTCTTGTCATTCTCTTCTTTTTTCTTCTTTTTTTTTTCTTTTTTTTTTTAACATGAGAAACTCATTGAATGATCTTACATCTAATAATTTTTTTCCCCACGAGGTAAAGTTTCTATGGTCCAAGTACCATTGTTTCGAGTGATTTAATTTCGAATCGCATGGCATCTGATCTTGCCAATGTTTATTATAGAGTAGTGTCGTGGTTCATATTTGGTTGCGAGAGCCCCAAGAAAACCCCGATGAGCTGAAGAGAATCAATATGCCATACAATAATAATATGCCATACAATAATAACTGAGAGGTAAAATTGCATTCAATCCAAGATAGAGCCATGAGTAGTGTTCTAGATAAATCCTTGGAGTCAAGAGTATGAGATTTCTTGCGATGTTTGTAGTACTTCAGGGTCTAGGTTTATAGGATCGTATAAATTTGAGATTAACACTAACGATACTTTTTAAGAAGTGTTCTCCATAAAAAGTTAAACAAAAAGCAAACTGTTAAACCTTATTATTTTAAATGATTTAAAATCTGTAAATGTATTGCAAGGGTCCTTCTCGAGTGAGCAGAAGAATGGTACGTAGGGTACATCTGAGAAAAATAAATATTTTCTTATTTAATATTTCTATTTGTGTCAGGGTTTTGTGACTTATATAAAAAGGTGTTTAGTATTTGTAAACATTCATTGACATGATTAATGAAAAGGAAATGCTAGGGCCGGTCATGATCCCAAACGGACCACATATAGACTTGCGGTCTTTTAAAAATCAGGGTCGATTCTGTTTACAAAAAACTCATTTTTTTTTAATAAATATGTGCAAAACGGCCATTTGTTCTCTAATTTACGATTTTATAAAACTCAGAACTACCTCGTAGAAAAAAAAATATTCGCTTCAATCGCTTTGTCTATTTATTTATCACTTTACGAATTCTTCTCTACTTATCTAGGAATTTTACAACAAACCTCAATAAAATCTTGTGTATCTCGGTTTTCTTTTTTACTTTTCCAATTGCAAATTTGCTTGCAAAACTAGCTTTATCGTTTTTTTTTTCCTTCATTTGCTCATCTGTTTGGGGTTGTAATAAATTTCGTTTGTCGACAAGAAAATAAAAAAATGTCTGTACTTTGTTCTCACTAAAAGAGTGTATTATAGTAATCACGTAGGCAGGATTATCTATAAAAAAAAAAATTCTTACAGAGCAAAGCGGTCGTATGATACACACTACCAGGAAATTGCCGACAAAGGTGAAAAATAATATCATCAGTTTAATTTTTTTTTTGTCGTTATCATCAGTTTAATTAAAAAAGAGAGGTTTGAGTCATACGAAATGGTTAGACGCGGAAATAGTTGGGAGTGCGAAAGAATGACATGTTCATCAATAATGAAATTAGGCAATCTGGACTTTGATCATTTATTTCGCATTTAGCTATTTGTGGATGGTTACGGTTGGTAGTGTTTGACAACAATTACAGAAATCGCTCTGTACTGTTTTATATCACTTGGAACAGCTTTTAATCACTTCTCACAAACATTTGCGGTTCCGGACGGTTAAAAAAATATTTAAAAAAAAATATAATCTTAAATAATAAACTAAAATTTACAAAAAAAGTTATTTTAAAAAATTTACTTTTTATATCGAATAACATCATATTAAATTATATGTACTTGATATATATTTTAATTAAACTAAAATAAACTTGTAATTATAAAAAGTTATTGTATAAATACTATTTAATTATTCTATAATTTATTTAAAATATATAATTTTAATTTTTTATAATAATATATTTTTTATTTCAATTTTAATTTTAATAATTATAAAAATATTATTGTATATATAAAAAATATTCCAAACATCTTTAAAAAATTTTATTTAATTATTCTATGATTTATTTAAAATATATAATTTTAATTTTTTATAATAATATATTTTTGATTTTTATATAAATTATATATTATGTATATTTTGGTAGTTTAATGTAAATCTACTATCGCACCCGCTGTAAACCAGTCATAAACGTTTCTCAAACGCACTCGTTTTCAGCCGTTTTACCAATCATATAAATTGTCCAATAACACTAGAAATCTTTACCGCCCACTTCCGCAAACTCCTACAACCACATCCACACCAACTGCATTTAAATCAGTCAACCTTAATTTTCTACGTTTTCTATTTCCAGGATATAAATGTGAATGTCCAACAAATTATATTTGAAAAAAATGTTAATGCTAAGTGTGAAAACTTCTGCATACACTGCAACGAGACAACGTCTCTGGCATTATTCTTATTCCTTCTCCCCCCTCCCAACGTTTTTTATTTGTGGAAAAGTATAAATTATATTACTCTATTTATTTCATAAAATATCATTCTACACATTTTCACATATATTAAAAAAACAATTAAAAGTTCTATTTTAATCTTTATTACACTAAATAAATTTTTCTTTCTAATAAATATACTTAAACAATAAGGTCAAAACTGAATTTTAACCAGAATTTTGCATTGAAAATACAAAATAACATTCTTTATGAAACGAAAATAAAATCGTAGAATGACATTCTTTATAAAATAGAAGGAGTAATATTGATACCAAATTGTTTATATGTATATGTTTTTCCATATATTATATACTAAATATATTTTGTCTAAGTCCGGACTTTAAAAAAATAAGAAAAAAACATTGAATAAATTTTTTAATATTAGTTATAATAATTGAAATATAAAAATAAAACTTATCTTATTAAGATATTAACTAGTTTCAGTAAAACTTTATGAAATTATTTATTTCTAAAATTATATTTTTAGTAAGTAAATAGCGGTATCAAACATTGGGTTTGATTTGCTATTTTGTCCATTTTATTATTACTTATATGTCAGAACAGCGGCTTGTTAGAAAACAAAAAAACAAAATTGTCGTCTCCTAAATAGTATAAAGTAAAAACGAATTAGCAAGATATAAAACCTAACCAAAGTTTTAGCAAAATTACTAGTGTAACATACCAGTTAATTATTAATTAAAGGTTTCTAAAGTGATATAATGTTGTGCCGAAAATATTTTTTGGATTTAACAATCATGTGAATGACGAAACCCATGTGCCATTTATTTCTGTGAGTTACAAGACAAGGTCAGTTATACAACTAAAGATGAATTGATTACTAACAAATCAAAATATTTGTATACGTAGTTGAGTTTCTCGGGCAGTTCACAAGGAAATCTAGGAGCGTCTCGTGGTTTCATAGAATATTATATATAGAAAAATATACGTTCCTTTCACTATATAAAAAAATATTAATTTTTAATAGAAAATTGCACTATATATTATCTAACGAACATCTAATTCATTATCTAACATACAATAAATTAAAATATAGTGACTAACAATATTAAATCTTGATTTTTCATTTTTACCCTTAATGAAAAACAATAAAATAAAAATTCTAATTCATTGTCTTTTTTTTTTCTCTTCTTCTTCCTCCATCGCCTCTTCTTCTTCTCCATCTTCTGTCACCTCTTCTTCTTCTCCTTCTTCCGTCGTTTCTTCTTCTTCTTCTTCTTCTTACACAAATACCATAATCGATCTCGTCTCTCTCTGGTGACCCACAAAATCAATTCTCAATCACTTTGTCTTATGTAGGAACTCAAATTACTACAATATGGGCAAACTAATATTTGTAAATAAATTGCATAAAATAAATCGATAATACAACAAAAATACCGATACAAGAATTAGGAAGAAGATGGATTTGCAGAGGCAAGATATGATCTTTATCCTTAATTCTGAAAATGCTCTGTAGTGTGACGGTTGTGTGGCGTTCCGAATCCCAGGATACAACTGCAATCGATTTTGTTTTGCACAACTCAAGAACATAATCTAACGAACGTTATTTATGTGTTGTACTCTCAGACACAAAGAAATAAAATCAAGAGAAAAATTGATGTGTAGGACTTTTGTTGATCATGATTCGATTTTTAAAGAGAGAAGGATTAAGACTTTTTATCAAGCCATTATCTCAACGTTTATCAACGTATGAGTCATAAAGTGAGAGATTTGAGAATTTAATCTCATCTTGACTATTTTAACATGAGTGAATTAGTATTATATAAGTTACAAAATCAAATCAAATTGAATTTGCACTTAATTATCAATATTAATTTAGTTAAAACACATCAAATGGAGGAGATATGTGTTGACTTAATCAACACTTAATTCAAAAAGAATATAGGCAAAAAAGAATAAATCTTTTTGGGTCGTAGGCCCATTTGCCAAAATCCGAAGCCCAAAACTGAAGCCTGGTCCGGATATCTCCTTTCTCCAATACACTAAAGTGTATCCAAGGTTTTTGAACCTTGTTATGAGTTCTCCACTTTATATACTTGAAGATTTTAATCCAAACTTCCAATGTAGGATATTTGCTAGTTTTTACACTTAGCCAAATTTTTGGAAAGCTTTATAAACTTTCCGAGTCATCCACTTTGGAGCTTTATTTCTCATTCAAATCAACTTCGATTTTGACAAGTAAATACACTACGTTATAGTGTTTGCGGCGACGATTCTACCATACCTAAAATCCGGTCATTCCGATGAACGTCTCCACCGGAAAACTCACCAAAAAATGGTCGTAAACCATTTTGTCAAAAACGAGTTCCAACAATCCCCCACATGAATAGAAATGACTCTAAACACATGACTCGATTGACTTGACAGACGCGACAAGACTCAAGAAAACGGACTTTTGAGAGTACAAGCGAAAATTTCACTGTATATGAGCTGGTAGCTTTTTCAGCTTTGAACCAGTCTTTGTTAATATCTGTTAGATTTACTCGACCAGGAGGTGAACATGATGTCTTGAACCACCCGGGCTTTGATGTAAACCGAGACAACAACTATAACACAGCTTCATTCTCTCACAGAACTAGGTTCTCTATTGTGTTCATTGTGGCCTTGAACATGCCTGGTTATCATGAGTGAATTTAGAGAATATAGCCTTTCATTCATTCTCCTAGAAACATCCTCATTTCACACTCACTAGGTAATATTTTAATAGACTATGTTTTATGAAGTATCCAGTAATACTCCACGAACATATCAAAGTTATGGTGAATATCATTAAAAGTAACGCTTATCCTTTTTATACAGGAAGCACTGTATATCATCTTAGAGACTGGGTAGAGACTAGAGTCTCATAGTGCTTTTAGCAGAATCAGTTTGACTTAGTTTTCCCCTTGAACCTATTTCCTAGGATCTCCAGTCATGTAGGTAGGGTCCATCAAACATCCGCGTAAGTCATAGGCTTTAAACACAATCCTTTTGATGATTTTACAATTTGATCTCGTGACACACCTTTAATAAATGGATCCTAGGTTGTCCGATGAGATATAATATGTTGAGATTACTCTATTGAGATCAATTTTCTAATGGTTTGACGTCATCTTTTTTAAAGATATGACTACCCATTATAGATAAAACTTAGTGTTGGGCTATAGTCGTAATGCTCACACTAGTTTTTTCCACATCATGATATCTTTTACCAACTTTTGAAACTACTAAGCTTCCTTAACTTTATCTCAAGCTATGAACTTAGGTTCCATGATTAATCTGTTCCGCAGAGTTAATTTGGAAGATTTCCATGATGTTGTTGCACCACAATGCGTAAAGACATATCCACTTTTGGACTATTAGTTTTTGGAAGTCGATAACCAATTAGCATAATTGTATCTTTCCAAAACTATTGGTTCTTTACCATAATGCAACCCATAACTTTTACTATATTGCATGTAGCTCAATACTTTAGCTATTACTTTCCAGTGTTTACAACCTGGATTACGTGTGTAGCAACTTAGTACATAGACTACGTCCGCCGAGCACACTTGAGTAGATCTTGAACAATATTAGTTTGTTCGACTATGTCTTTATGTCTTCAAATAATGTGATTTACATACAAAATTAGCAAAATGTATCCGTGAGGAGTACTTTTGATGTATATAAACTTATCACATTTATTGATGTGAAAACTATTTGACAATGTCAAATATTTCATGCTACTATTTCAGAGCTTTTGTAAGCCCAAACAGAGACTTCACAAGTCTATAGACTTTGTGTATTTTCGACTAAGACATAGTTTTTCGACTAAAAACCATTTACACCTTAGGACTATATGCCCTTGTGATAAATCGATTATCTCCCATATATGGTTTTTTAATAATGGAGTCGATCTCACTAATGAGGTTTTTCTTCCACGAAAGATTGTCTAATTTAGACTTGGCTTTAGTGAAAGTTACGGTGCATTCTCTCGGAGAAAGACCAATAAAAATCTTTACCAAAAGATTTACAGATACTTCTGCATCATCTGTAAATGTGCTAAAAGTACTTGCCTCAATTACAGAGGTGATAAAGTATTTTTTTCTCACGAGTTCGTTTTGGATTTTGTTAATCCTTACACCAAAACACGTGTTCCAAGAAAGATGCATTTCTTGATTTTATGATTGTATTTACATGGATATCCGGTATTTATAAACCAGAAACCGATAAACAATTTTTTATGTGTATATCCAATAAAATACAATATGCCATTTTTGGTCTGAATGCGACCTTTTTAGGAGGTAGCACTGTGACTTTTGCGAGGCACCCCCACACTTTCAGGTATTTGTACGAATGTACTTTACCTTTTCAAAAGTACATATGGCATTTTGTCAATGACTTCATGTGGTAAGCAACGCTTCCCCCACATTTCTTGAGATAACTTAAAATCGTGGATCTTTGCATTCATCATCTCTTTACGAGTTCATAATTTTTGTTCCATAATTCTAATAGTTTCAAGTTATTAAGGAGCAATTGTTTTTCCCGATGAATAATGCCATTTTTGTAAAGAATGCATTTAATGTTCATCAAATCGCCTCCTTTATCACATATATCCATTTTTATGGATTTTTCAAGTTGGTTTCGAATTTCCATCTTGTATGCTTTGAATTTTTTCAAGTGCATGTTCTTGCTTCTTAGCAAGTATATACATATTAAGATAGATATTGATGGTGGTAGCAGTGTAATGCCACCATTCCATTCGATTGTTCCCAACCTGGTTGACTTCTGAAACTACACCACACGTGTTTGTTTTAGTCAGATTGGTGTGGAATTTTTTCCCATTGTCTTTGCATGGTCAATTGTGGTACGACATTCATTAGCATTGCTATGACATGCGTAAGCCTTTTGACCATCCATAGTGCCACAATTGGGATATTTTTTCCATTGAACTTCTTTTAAGCATTATGCTTTATGAAGCTAGTGGAGGCTTTCATAGAAACCTTATGTTTCTCTTTGTTCTTGTGTTCACATATGTAAACACCATATGCTTTACGGTTTGTAGACTCAATCCGCTGCCTGACAATCAAGTCTGCAAGGCTTTCAGCCTTTCGCTTATGTAAGAGATAATTCTTGAAATATTTCCAAGCTAGTGGAAATTTTTCAATGAGACAAACAGACCTAGTATGTCAAATTAATTAACATCATGCAGTCATTATCTCATGCATCATCAATCACAGCTCTTTGACTTTTATATGGTGAACTTAGAGTCCACCAATTTAAATTCCAGAAATTTCGTCATTGCGAATTTCTTAGAACGTGTGTTCTTAGACTTGTACTTCATCTCAGGGAAACATGAGTTCCTTAGAAGTAGTAAACTCATTGTAGATTTACACAGCGGTTTTATCAAGCGGATTTGATCCATCTTTTGTATGGAACATTCTCAATGGTACAAAATTCAACACTTACCAGAGTTATATTGTTAGTATTCTCAAGAGAAAGCATATGCTATCGAGTTATTTCTCTAGTTTCAGCATGAACCGAAGTACATCGATTTTTTTTCTAGTATTAGTCCTATGTTTACAACATTAGGTACTAACATGACAATCTGAGAAAATCAGAGTTTGGCACAGTCATATGTGGCAAACCACTACCAAACTGAATTTGGTGCGTCGACTCACTAGACTTGTAACCATAATACCTCCACCGCTATCGGTGTAAATAGGATCTAAACATTCCGATAAATATCAGAGATGTAGTCTGTATAACACACAAGGTCATAGGTGGTAGACCATTCTCAAATTGAGTTGTCCACTCACCATACCCGTTGTCATCTTTGTTAGATAGCTTTGAAAGCGATTCGGGAATACAAATGTATATTTGTATATTCATGTCCGACTCATACTACCAAGTCGGTGATAGTCGTACTTAAAATTGAATCTGTTCAAAAGAATCAAAATTAAATTAGTACACTAACACAAAGAATTAGAAGTTCAAAAGGATATATATAAAACAATTTAAACAAATATGAATAAATTGTAATAAATAATTAAATTGAAATTAACAATTTAATTAAATGCAGAGACAAAAAATTAATGCAATTACATAAACGTTCAAAATTAATGTTCCAATTCCTTTTGCTTAATTGTTTGGATTCCTTTTGTTAATGAAATAACAAAGTCAGAACTAAATCAGAAATGAAAACCGGTAAGATAAAACCGAAACTAGCTCCTTTGACTGCTTTTAAAAAATAAAAGCCAGAACCAAAAAATAGGTAAACCATGTTAGAGAATAACCAAGCGAGACAAAAAAAATTGCTGAACCGGAACCAATACGCAGAGCAAATTCTAGAATCAGTCCGAACAATGAACCAGATATGCAGAACGAACGATCGATTCCATCAATCATTAGAACGAACGATGAACACCGAGAATAATCCAATGGAAAAGGATTGATTATCGATCACACTCTCTGATTCCTGTTTTCATGACAAAAACACTTCACAAAAAATCAGTTTTCGTTAGTGCAAAAAGCATAAACGAAAATTTTCAGAATTAAGATTGTAGGAACTCAAATTACTACAATATGGGCAAACTGATATTTGTAAATGAATTGCATAAAATATATCGATAATACAACAAAAATACCGATACAAAAATTAGGAAGAAGATGGATTTGCAGAGGCAAGATATGATCTTTATCTTTAATTCTGAAAATGTCCCGTAGTGTGACGGTTGTGTGGCGTTCCGAATCTCAGGATACAACTGCAATCGATTCTTTTTTGCACAACTCAAGAACAGAATCTAACAAACGCTATTTATGTGTTGTACTCTCAGACACAAAGAAATAAAATCAAGAGAAAAATTGATGTGTAGGACTTTTGTTGATCATGATTCAATTTTTAAAGAGAGAAGGATTAAGACTTTTTATCAAGCCATTATCTCAATGTTTATCAACGTATGAGTCATAAAGTGAGAGATTTGAAGAATTTAATCTCATCTTGACTATTTCAACATGAGTGAATTAGTATTATATAAGTTACAAAATCAAATCAAATTGAATTTGCACTTAATTATCAATATTAATTTAGTTAAAACACATCAAATGGAGGAGATATGTGTTGACTTAATCAACACTTAATTCAAAAAGAATATAGGCAAAAAAGAATAAATCTTTTTGGGTCGTAGGCCCATTTGCCGAAATCCGAAGCCCAAAACTGAAGCCTGGTCCGGATATCTCCTTTCTCCAATACACTAAAGTGTATCCAAGGTTTTTGAACCTTGTTATGAGTTCTCCACTTTATATACTTGAAGATTTTAATCCAAACTTCCAATGTGGGATATTTGCTAGTTTTTACACTTAGCCAAAATTTTGGAAGCTTTATAAGCTTTCCGAGTCATCCACTTTGGAGCTTTATTTCTCATTCAAATCAACTTCGATTTTGACAAGAAAATACACTACGTTATAGTGTTTGCGGCGACGATTTTATCGTGCCTAAAATCCGGTCATTCCGATGAACGTCTCCACCGAAAAACTCACCGAAAAATGGTCGTAAACCATTTTGTCAAAAACGAGTTCCAACATCTTATCTCTTTGCCATGGATCAAAAATCTCCAATTATAGATTAAGATGGTGTTTCTTCTCCTCCGTTAAACCCCCCCTCCCCCCACCATCGTCACCTCTCCTAGTCAAACTGAGCTGCCGTTGGAGATCGATATAGTTAACTATGTTCGGAAATCACTATAATAGATAATTATGTTTCTGATAATAGTTAACTATGTATGTTATTCTTTTTCATTATGCAAACTATAATAGGTAACTATGTTTCTGATAATAGTTAACTATGTATGTTATTCTTTTTCATTATGCAAACTATAATAGGTAACTATGTTTCTGATAATAGTTAACTATGTATGTTATTCTTTTTTATTATGCAAACTATAATATGTAACTACGTTCGGAGTAACTATGTTTGTTTAAATAAGTAACTATTACAACAACATTTTCATATAGTCAACTATGTTCTGAAATCGGTACAGTAGACAACTATGCTCTGAAAATAGTTAACTATGCTTTTAAATTGGTAACTATTTTCTGAAAAATAGTTAACTATGTTTTAGGTAGCTACAAAATAGTGTGAGGTAGCTAATTATCTCCTGAGATTAGTAGGATATGTAGTTTCGAAAATAGTCAACTATATTATTAAATAGTTAACTGTTACAACATATTTGTTTTGTTTGTCATCTTCTGATCCTTTTTTTTTTCAGAGCAGTTGTGCAAAACACAGATCTATTTTTTGCAGAGATACAACTGCAGGAGCAATTTTTTCAGAGATGAGATCAAGAGAAGATTTTTAGGGATTTCTTTTATTTATTTATTACCTAAAACACATCTACAAGGGTAATTTTGTCCATTTTTTTTTCTCTCTGCTACTTACCTAATTCCGAAAATAGAGTTGCTACTTTCCCAATTATCTCTCTCAAAAGTAATATTCAGCTAATTAACCATTCTTTTATCCGTTTATTAAATAATATTATTGTTTTTTGTGTAAAAAATAATAATTAAATAATATTGTTTGTTCACTGCAAGATCCAGAATATCTCGGTATATTTCTGAATAATTTACAAGAGCGACGGCTCTAAAATATTTATACAAAGAAGATAATTAACCATAATTTAATTATGTACATAAATACTTTTATACATAAGCTCATTAACACAAGCTCATCCATATATTTACTAATACCCTCCCCCCCCTCTCTCTCAAGTTAGAGCATGTAGATCTCTAATGCCCAACTTGGACAACAATTTTTGGAATGGACGCACATCAAGGGCTTTAGTGAATATATATATATGTTAACTGATCTTTCATAGAAACATGTTTTGTCCGCACAACTCCACGTTGTACGTCATCTCTGATGAAGTGACAATTAATTTTTACATGTTTCGTACGTTCATAAAATACAGGATTAGCTGCATTGTGAAGTGCAGACTGGCTGTAACACCCTTGAATCGTTCTATTGATAGGACAGCCCAGAAGTGCCACAATATGATATCCACAGATGGTCCGACCTAAGTTCCATAACAAATCTAGAACTCAAGACCAATTCATCCATATAATCATTTACCTCTTGAACAAGGCCTAAGGCTTTGCAACCCGTACCAAGTACAAGAGTTGTGTTAGACCGGACAAGTCTAATATCATTAACACTCGCAAATTTTAACAAAAACATGCATTTTTATACCATATATAGATATTGATAAATCATTACAAAAGCATATAAGTTGGGCCACGGCCTAGAGCCAAAAGATTCTCCCATAGCTTATACTTTACAACCGATATTTACAATAGTCAATAGCAAACTACTCCGGCTCCAATGTCCTGCCTTTCCACTATGGTTCCCGCCTAAGGTTACCTGCAAAACAAGTAGAGTCATAAGTAATCTAAGATTACTTAGTGAGTCTGGATCCCTCTAAACATGCATTAGTCCCAACGCACCCCGATAATATCATGAGAACAAGCATGCAAGAGTAAACACGGAGCATATGCATTATCAACCAAAACCATCATGCGATATAATTCAAAGAATAATACATCTGGCAATCAAAGTATGCATAGCGGAAGCAAAACAGATGCATTGTAAGTAAGATAAAACAATACTTATCTAGCATGCAACACACAAACCACACCAGGCATGTAATCATTAAAGCATAAAAGCAACTAATGAAATTATGCAACATAATTCCTAGGACCCCTGCGCATCGGATACTTCCTCAAAACTCCGAGAGAACACTTGCACTTGGTAGTCACAAAGACACCCAAGCCGAAAAATATCTATATCCGATGTCCATAACGTGATGGAACACCGGGTTACCCCGTCGGGTAACACTCGTCCAGGATAGCTAGCCCAGTACCATCGAGTCTTCTCACCATCGCAATATCCAGGGGTTTCCTGAATTGGCTACAGTGAAGCCTTTAGGAAGCACCGAATATGCCCATCTATATGCTTGTGGATGTACGGGTTTCGTACTCCGCATAATCATGCAACAAACAATTTAACCAATATGAGTCTTTTGATTCCATAAGGTTACATGCAACACTCACCAATTAATTTACTCATCTATGTACGGACTATGTCGCATATACATGATAGTAAACTTAATAACACAATCAATCTAGTCGTTATGAGTCTTTCGATCCCATAAGGCTACATGCAACAAACACCAATTAATTTACTCATCTATGTACGGATTATAAATTGCATATACATAACTGTAAACTTATTAACACAATCAATCTAGTCGTTATGAGTCTTTCGATCCATAAGACTACATGCAACAAGCTATCTCAACCTAATATTTTGCTAAATATGTACGGAATAAAATCACATACACATAAATAGCAAACTTATTAAGCAACACGCAAGTGATAACAACCTGATATTTTACTAAGTATATACAGACTATGAAAATCACATATATATAATTAGCAAACATATTAAACAACTCACACGTATAATATTCAATGCAATTTTTACTCAGTAAAAATCAAAGAAAATATACTCGGAACTTCGAATCAAACATATGTTTACGCATGCAGAATGATCTTTGGCTTAGATCATTCGTAAACATGGTAGATCCACCTGCAACAAAACCGATTAGCTCATGCAATATAACAGATCATGCCGTTTATGGCATGCATGCAAATATCCTGCAGAAAAACCGTTAGCACATGCTATAATATTTCACCGGGACTCACTGATTTTCGAATGGAGGTTCCTAGGCTGGATTTTCCACTCGATTCATCCTTAAAGCTGTTGGATACACACACGGGTCTGGAACCTAGCAATTAAACTGAAGTTTCAGAACCGGATTGCTAAAAACTCGAACATAACTTCACGGATCTAAGGCTTGCCAACTGCGATAAATATACTACCTCGGGTCACGTTTTATGCACCCGCGGATTGAAAATCTCTTCCTACAGCTTGGTATCGGACTTAGCTTTTCTAGAGAGATTTTAGCATAGTTTCGGATCAGCTTTGTGTATAAAAACTAAGGGATGGTTGCCTTATATTTATAGAAAAAACACATGCAAAAATCTTACCAAGTGTCGCCTGGTTTAAAAAAATGTCATGGTATATGAAAATTGTCCCACTAAACCCTTCAACCAATCTCGTACTGCCACCCGAACGATCACATGCAAAAATAAACCCAATTGGGTCCACTATCATGACCCACGGTCGAGTTTTTGTGACCCGTGGTCATGTCTGCCTGACCCAGGTTGATAATTTCTCGATCCAAACTGATATTTTCTCGACGCAAATGTATTTTTCTTCGACCAAAACCTTGCATAAATCTTCTTTGAACTTCCCATGACCTTTCTTTCTGATTTTCTCGACTTCCCAAATCTGATTTTCCCCGAACCATTCTTACTTCTAATATGGGTTATTACACTAATTGTCACAATATAAATCCATTGCATCACAATGTGCAATATCCATAGAGGACAAAACGTTCTTTATCCATTTCAGTTCCTTTGACGCAACAACCATGGCTCGATACTCCGCTTCTGCTGAAGAACATGACACTACATCATGTTTCTTTGACTTCCACGATACCGGAGAATTACCAACCTGAACCAACCACCCAGTTAATGATCTTCTCGGAATAGGACATTCAACCCAGTTTGAGTCACACCAAGCTGTAAGATGAAAATCACAATTAGCTTTCCAAAGAATTCCTTGCCCTGGAGATCCTTTCAAATAACTAACCACCCTAAGTGCAGCCACTTAATGATCCTCTCTTGTTTGTTGCATAAACTGAGACAGAATGTGAACAAAATATGCAATATCTGGTCTAGTGACACTTAAATAAATTAATCTTCCAACAAGTCTTCTATACTTCTCCGGATCTGTAAGTATCTTTCCTGTCGACTTTCCCAACTGATGATTCGACTCCATCGGAAATTGTACGGGCTTACCACCAAGCATCCCAACATCAGAAATAAGATCAAGAATATACTTTCTCTGTGACAGGTAAATACCTTCCTCACTTCGTGCAACTTATAATCCGAGAAAATACTTCAGCTTTCCCAAATCTTTCATATGAAAGCAACCACTCAAATACTCTTAAAACTTCTGAATATCCACATGAGAATTTCCTGTTACCAGGAGATCATCAACATATAGTAGCACGTGCAACTGAAACTTAGCTTGAACAAATGAGAAAAGAGAATAATCAGATCTGTTTTGCGAGAAACCATACCCTAATAGCGCCTTTGTAAGTTTTGCAAACCAACATCTTGGAGATTGTTTCAAATCATACAATGATTTGTGCAAGCGACACACCATTCCCTTCTTAGAAGCACTGAAACCCTGAGGCAACTTCATAAATACTTCTTCATCCAAATCTCCATGAAAAAATGCATTGTGTACATCCATCTGATGTAGCTCCCAATTCTTCCCAGCTGTAACTTTAAGAACTAAGCGAACAATGCTTATTTTTACAATCGGAGCAAACATTTCATTATAATCAAGTTCCTCAATCTGTCGATTCCCAAGTGCCACCAAACGTGCCTTGTAACTCAATCGCTCCATCTGCAGTATACTTAATTGTATAAACTCATTTACACCCGATAACATGCTTATTTGGGGGTAATTCTTCAATGGACCAAGTTTTATTCAGTTCCAAGGCTTCCATCTCCAATCTCATAGCATTTCTTAATTTTGGACATTTCATTTCCTCAGCAAACGTCTTGGGTACAACTCCCTACAGTTATACTAGCCAAAAAAACTCGATGTGACTCAGAAAATCTGTCACAATTCACATAATTCTCAAGTCCATACTCACTGCTTGACCCCTGAATCAGCGTAGATGAATCCATTCGAAC
Organism: Pseudoturritis turrita; assembly: GCA_900406555.1. Taxonomy (NCBI): domain Eukaryota; kingdom Viridiplantae; phylum Streptophyta; class Magnoliopsida; order Brassicales; family Brassicaceae; genus Pseudoturritis; species Pseudoturritis turrita. Next base: position 777,773 of record OVBL01000677.1, on the reverse strand, counting down.
AGTTGTGTTAAGTATGTAATCACGCAACTTCACAGAAGTTTCTTTCTTTCTCATTCCTCGTTCCAACACTTCATCTGATACAGTTTTTGTTACAGTTTCTGTTGCAGTCCCTGTTTCTGCAACTGGAACAGTAGCTATCACACCTTTTGTGACAATTTATGTTGCTGCTTTTGTTGCAAATATTGTAATCCCTTCTGGTGCAGCTCTCGATATGGTCGTTGTCACACCATCTGTGACGATTTCTGTTGCAGATTCTGCTACAGATATTATAACTTCTTCTGGCACAGACACTGACTCAGCTTCTGTTTTTGCACCTTTAACCAGCCCTTCTTCATCTTGAAATTCAACATCATCCTCCAGAAATCTCCTCGACCTCTTAGGATCGCAAATATTCTCCACTTGCGATTCTTTTCGCCAAATAAGGAAACTTTTCCTCAACAAAAGTGACATCACGAGATACAAAATCTCACGTGTTTCTAGATCAAACAAGTTCCATCCCATTTTTGCATAGGGATATCCCACAAAACACATCTTTGACTTCTACTAATTTATCTCCTTGTCGCTTCTGATTATGCGCATATGCAAGACCCCCCAAACATACGTATCTCACTATACTTTGGAGCCTCGCCAAATATAATTTCATGAGGGCTTTTCCCTTTATGCAACTCACACGGTGTTTGATTAATCAAGTACGCAGCTGTCAACACGGACTAACCCCAAAATTCGATTGGCAGATTTGCTTGAAATATCACTGCACGTGCAACATTCAATATGTGTCGATGTTTTCTCTCTACTCTCCCATTCTGTTGCGGTTTACCAACACAAGATGTTTGATGAATAATTCATTTCTTAAGAAAATAATCTTTCATCCTCATAAATTCACTACCATTATCACTTCTTACCACACGAACAACCTTGTCAAACTACCGGGACATAAGTGCGAAGAAATTCTCTAGAGTATGATGATCCTGTGTTTTATCCTTGAGGAGAATTACCCATACTGCTCGAGAGAAGTCATCAACAATGGTAAGAAAATAGTATGCACCACACAAACTAGGTGTGCGATATGGTCCCACAAATCACAGTGAATCATCTCAAAGCACTCCTTGGTTTTATTAGAACTCAACTGAAACTCATGACGACATTGTTTTGCTCGAAAACAAATATCGCAAGCTGTCAAATCACAACCAACATTATTTCTATTAACCACTAGCAGCTTCTTAATCATCTTCTTGGAAGCGTGACCAAGTCTCTTGTACCAAACTTCAATCGATGCCAAAGGATTTATTTTTTTCAAGCTTCTTACTCTGTCAGTTCCATTAAAAAAGTGCAACCCTTCTCTTCGTTCACCTGCTCCAATAGGACTTTGCAAACTGAGATCATACAAAAGACAACAAGTCCTTGAGAATAACACAAGACAATTCAACTCATCAACCAATTGAGAAACTAAAATCAAATTGCACTTCAATTTCTCGACATAAAGAATACATGTCAATCTCATTGTGTCTGTCAAAACAATACTTTCTTCTCGATTAGCAAGTACAACACTTCCGTTTGGCAGCCCAACTAAACATGGAGAGACTTGTTTAACATCAAACTATACCCTTAAATCACCTGTCATGTGGTGAGATGCACCACTATCCACAGTCCACTCACTTGCATAATCATTACCACTTAACCGAGGTATAGATGATGCACCTTCTGATTTTGACCCTAACATTCATACAAGTCGATCTCACTGGTCTTTGGTCAGACCTGTCATAGCCTGTGAAGCAGCCTGTGGTGCTTCAACATATGATACAATATGCATTGTAGCAGTTCGCCTAGATGATGTAGCAATTTATGTCGTATTTTCTGTAGTACTTCGCCCAGATCCATGACTAACTTCTTCTACACCTTTGTCTCATTTCACCATATCCATAGCGCTTTTCGCAGCTCTTCTCTTCTCAACTTCCACTTTTTTCAAAGAAATGCTTTCCGTGATTCCATCAACATCGAGAACGCTTTTCGCAGCTCCATATTTCTTATTACCCATCTTCTCCATCATCAACAATCAACTCAAAATCTAAAGCAACCAAATTTCAAACAAATCTCAACAAATAACAAAACCAATCCTTGATAATCAAAAGAGATTCAAGAGTAACTCACAATCTCCAATACTAAGACTAAGACGATGATGATGATGATGCCGACGTCGAATCAATCTTAAAAAAAATTCCCAAGAGCTCCTCGCTCTGATACCATGAAAGATCCAGAATATATCTGTATATTTTAAAAAAAAATATAAAAGCAACATTTCGCTCTAAAATATTTATACAAAATAGATGATTAACCATAATTTAATTATGTACTAAAGACTTTTATATATAAACGGATTAACATATAATATATTTCCTAATATTCATCCTTGGATTCACGTAGAGCCAATGATTGTCGCCATCGTGCAACCTCCGGTGATCAAGCTTTTTGTCTTATTCATTTTGGGGGCATTCATGCGGATACATAACTTTTAACAAACAAATGCTATAACAACCCCCTAACATAATTTAGTTTATAAACAATTTTTTAAGTGTTAGTGATGTTGTTACTAAAATTTTTAATACCTTCAATATTTCTAATTCGACGAAATTACTACTTGAAATGACATATAAAATGCAATGGTGAAATGACCTATCAATTTGATCTAGGTTTTGGAAAATTCCGGTTGTTACTTAAATTACCAATTAAAAATAAGGTATTTTTCTCTATTTGTCACTTTTTGAAAATAAAATTGTATTTTTGTCGTTTTTTTAAGTTGTTAGTTTTAACATTTTTTTATAAAATATAAGTTATTTTTGACTATCTTTTTTATTATTATTATTATTATTATTATATATATATATATATATATATATATATATAAGTTTCGATTCTAGACCACATTCATGTATTTACCATAGTTTTTGGGGTTCGATATTAGTTTAAGTTTAAAAATATTATTTTTTAATTAATTTTTAAAGTAAATAATTTGACCAAGGTAACAAAATTTTCTAGGCGTCTAAAATTTTATTGAGTTTAATCCATGTTCTTTTTCACTAATTGTCCAGAACCGTCAACAATCTAAATTTCACACGCTCACACGTGTTAGTAACCGCTCATGCAAAATGTAGTTTTGAATAACCGTTCTTGCGAATTTTATTCAAAAACTCAAGCTTTTTTTTTAAAGGATCTTCATTAATTTTAATAAAAATAAAAAATATTACAATATAAACCAAATTAATTAACCCAAACAGGTCCGGTTTGCTACTCGAACCAAATGAAAATTATACAAAACCAATTTGACCGGATGCAAAAACCGCGCCGAAAACCGAGTGGTACGAAACCCAGCTACGGCGACACATCCTTCACTCCTCTGATCCGCCCTAGACTAGAGCCAGACCCGACGCCAGAAAACTTAAGTTTACCACCACCGACGGTTTCAAGTGGAGAGAAATCCTCATCATGCCTTGATAACGCCGGTAACGCCTTCGCTTTGAAAATCTCGCGAGTGGATATAGATCTAATCACGCCACGCAACCTAAAAGAAGAAAATACACGAAGTTAGATATTCGATGGAGCACATGTCGGAGGAATCGAGTCGTTCACCTGAGAACCGCCGCTGTGCTCTGGCAGGCGGAATCTCAGGGAAGAGACATCCTCCAACATCACTGAGACCCTCGGCCTCTGTGCCTCAAAACCTCGTTGGTCCAACCCCACCGCGGAAGCATCTGTAAACCGATTCGAGCTTCCAGGAGTCCCGACGATGAACACCACCGCCAGATCTACTCTACTTGTCTCATCCCGTCCTCACAGATCCAGGCTCACCGAAATAGATCCGCCGACAAAACCACCATGAGCCACCGCAGTGACTCATCATCAACGCCGAGAGACCCTAACCTAACCACCATTCGCAGCCAAAACGAGAAAACAAGCCAACAAGGAAGCGCGATTGGTGACAAACTAAACAAGAAAACAAGGAAAAAAAAAAGAAATAGACCCCTCCCACGGTGTTGACGAGATTCGCCGAGCACCAAAAGAGGGAAACGAAAGCGAAGGTTTTGAGGCGCCTAGAGCGAACATGTGTTGGGAAAGAAAAGCCGCGCTCAAAGGCCTCCGACGTAAATCATCCAAAAACTCAAGTATTTCTTAACAAAATAACCGTTTCCAATCAGTTTTCATCTAATTCTCACATAAATTTTTCATCTGTAAAATCTTCGGACAGAGCAGCAAAGCAAAAATTGTTGTCCGAAATAACCTTAAAAATCGTGTAGTACATAAATATGTGATATTGAAACTTAAATACTTACCAATAATTGTTTGAGCATTAAAAACGCGTAATTTAAGCATCATTGTAAATATACAAAAAGCCGCCATTATCATCCTTCTGGTCATGCAAATTGTACATTATGGTGTGTTACACGTTAATACTTAACAGTGCTTACAATTTATAGAAATAGATTTAAAGTCAAACGAAGCGAGGAAATTATTAGTTTCCCTAATTCCAAAGTAATAAATAGTCTAACAAACGTGACACAAAAAGGGATAATAGTCTAATAATACCAAAAATAATTACGATGGAAGTTGCTGACTCACGATTTCGGACTTTAGGAAGTTGCCCTTTTTACTATCGTTACAACTGTCATATACGGCAAAGTATTAAGTAAAATATCTCCGTTTTTCCAGCAATTTCCTTGTTTTATTTATTTATTAATTTCCTAATTTAACAAAGAATATTCGAGAATTTTCACCTTCGGTCCATAATTTCATTAGATCGGAGATCAGAACAAGATACATAAATCTATTCCCCACCGTTGTGTCTCGAAAGATTATTTATATCACCTTAGTACATGTACATTTCACTTTCAAAAGATTACAGAAGTTCAACTAGTAAAACCAATATATATCTCCAGATTATTTATTTGGTTAAAATATCCAACATTAAAGTGAAGTTACATAAGTATTAACAACAACAACAACAAAAATTATTTATAAATTTGAGTGACTGATAGTAAACTTTTTCAATAATACTGGTACTATATATACATAATCATTGTTTCTCTTTTCCAAAAAAAGACAGAATTATTCATTTTACATAAAGTTGTTGATATATAAACTTTAATATAAATAATCAATGTCATAACATGCATGTTGTGTATAAATGTCATGGAGCCTGATAGGTATAAAATGGTAAAAAAAAACAAGGAAATAACGAGTTATTTTAAGGAAGAGACAAGGTCCCTGTTAAAAGTGGGAGAGGTTTTAGGAAAGAAAGCTCAGTCCTGCTTGGAGAGATAAAGGACAAATATGGAATCTTACCAAGTTTTCGAGTCAAACAAAATTAATCATTTTTCTATTTTTTTTGTTTTAATTTTATTCATATGACATGACATGAACGACATCTCTCCCTCTTTGTCCGCTCTCTATTGCATCTTCTTCTTCTACACTATAAGAACACCCACAACATTTCCCCTGCAACTCTCCCTCTCTCTCTCTCTCTCTCTCTCTCTCTCTCTCTCTCTCTCTCTCTCTCTAAGAAACAAGAGAAGACCAGACAAAACAAATGGAAGAGTTGGGTTCTATTTGGTTTTATCAAGAGGTTAGTTTTCCTTAATAATTTCAATTAAATCAACATTTGCATGAAGATTATATTTTGTTCATTATTTTGCACTTTTTATGTATGAGTAATTCTTGAGTTGTCTAGATTTTGGAATTTGGCCTTGTCCTTGAGAATCATTGTGTGTGGGTGTGTAATTGGAATTCCGATAACTTTTCTGTGTTTATGAAAAATTCGCTTTTAATTTTGGGTAATTTATTTACCTTCTTATTTTTCTTCCCAGCATTTCACTTGAGTTTTTCCCGACATTATAAAGACCTCTAAGATCTATGAAAATCTGTCAGAACAATCCATTTTACCTACAAAAACTGTGACTTCTTGTACTTTTCTGCCTTTTAACTCGAAAGACTATTCTCTTTTTTTTTTGTCTTTTTTTTTTTTAATTCCCTATTTTATATCCCTGACGTTTATATTTATTATTAATATGTTTGGTTTAGATTCAGTAACGTTTTGAATGAATTCTTGACCCCGTGAACGCAAGGTTGTTATCCCACATCATTAGGACAAAACCAATGTATTTTATAAATTATCTTTTCACTATATACTATTACTAAATGTTGCTTTCTTCAATTATTCGTCCAATCTTTTTTTTTCTTCATATTTTATCAATCAATTTCTGACTTTTACTTCCTTTTTTTTCATGTAAACTTTTGATATTATTACAGAGTATGGATGAATTAAGACAAAAGCTCCAATACACTTCCTTCGAACTCGAAGCTGTAAAATCAAAAGCTAATGAAGAATCAAAACTTCACCAAGAAGAAGTGAAGAATCTTCTTCATCTTCTCAAACTCGCTCGTCAAGAGAGAGACGAAGCTAAAGACCAATTACAGAAACTCCTCACGATTAAAGCTAATTCGAGCATCACTGAGTCAAACTCGCACGGTTCTTCACCAGTCGACTCTTTCTTTGAACCGGTTTCTTCCCCTGAATTCTCCATCGTACCGGAACCGGTTCACCAAATCAAATTCAAGAACCGACCCGTTAACCGGATCTATAATTCTCAGCAGAGACCGGTTAAGATTGATCCAGTGGAAGCTCTAATGGATGAGATAATCAAAGGGAAATCTTTACCGGAGAAAGGGAAGCTTCTTCAGACAGTTATGGAATCTGGACCGTTGCTTCAAACACTTCTTGTCGCCGGTCCTCTCCCACGGTGGCGCAATCCTCCGCCGCTTCAACAGAGTTTCAGAGTTCCGGCGATCTCAAACTCTTACGATATCTTGAAAAGTTGTTCGACGAAGACGTCAATGCTCAATTTCAGAGGATGCTCTGTTCCGGGAATTGTCACCGGAATAGAAGTTGTCAAGAGACAAAGATTTCATTAGTGTTTTTGTTTTCTCCTTTACAATTTTTTTTTCTTGCTCTGTTTTTTTTTTTTTCGTTATTCAGTTAGCCGTCTGGGATTATATTATTTGTAAAGATTTAAAAATGTTTTCTGGGTTTTAAGAGTTTGTGTGTGTAAATTGGAGTATAAATATATCAGCAATTATCATAAATGTTCCTGATTCTTGATTCTACCATGTTCGATTAGTTTGTTTTAATCAATCCCCAATTGGTACAGAGGGTTATTCTCTAAATCGGAATCTCAAAAATCTGATTCCGGGTATCGGAGAAATTATGGGCCCAAATCCGGAACTTCCATGATTTAAAAAAAAAAAACATTAATTTATTGCTTGTGTTAGCTTTTGAATCTGAATTTTGTTTAAAGAAAATATTTTTCAAATTTTCATTAAACACTTTTGCAAACTGTAAATTAAAATGTTAAACGCAAACTATTTCTTTTTCTTGTATTTGCGTTTACAACAACAAAAAGTTCGTTTAAAATATTTAAAATGCTGAAAATTTTTAAACGCATTTAGGATAAAAAAATTCCTATGATAAGTATAAACGCAAAAAAAAAAACAAAACAAAACAGAACGATCAATACCTAACATATTAGAAGTTCTGATGGAAGACATGAGTTAATTTTCATCGACTTTTATAAAAAAAAAATAGCGATAAAAGACATATTTTGGCATGGAGATCATTGGTGTGCCTAACTCTTAGTAGTTGTTGAGTATAAAGATGAAAGATGATAAAAAGTGGAGACAAATCAACAAGACAGAGGGCTTGGTCTTGTTTTTGGAAAAATATTTAGGTAAAGACAATACTGTATTATGGTATCATGGGTTGGATTGTGACCAGTATTGTGGTGGCTTTTGGTCATGTTCATGTACAAGTTAGGCGCAAAACATGTTCTGTGTCCTTAAGTTGCATCTGCTATGGACGGCCATCAACTTCAACTAGTTTGAAAGAAAATGCATGTCGTATCTCAAACCACTGTTACATAAGTTGAAAATTTAAAATGTTTGAGATTTTTATTAATAACTGGAGGATCCCAAACAGAAATCCGAACTGATCCACATAGCCTATGGAACATCATATATTTTTGCCATTTAGAATTATCCATAATAACTAACAATAATTGAAATCACAACATGAATACACGAATTATGGTCTACCAATCCCAAGATAAGTCATTCAACCACAAAATACCATAAATTGGTTAAATAAAATGTTTAGTTTTGAAGACGGAGAAAAAGGGATGTTCCTTAAAAAATTTGGCCATTGCGCATAATTTCTTGATGTTATCAAATTGACCAACATATTTTCTCACCGGAAAAAAGGTTTTAAGATTTTTAAAAGAGTAGTTTGTGCGTTGTAGAAACTGGAAAATAAACGTGGTATATCTTCCACATTGTTGTAGGCCTTGTGAAAAACTAGAGTGGACTCCACTATAGTAGTTAGAATATTTGAGTTACATGCCCATTAATATTAAGTGGGCTTTCTAGGTTCTCCACAAAAATCTTTTTTTTTTTCTCTCTCCGCAAAATAAGAAAAAATTATATTCTTGTGATACCATCTTTATATATACACTAAATTTAGGACCCGCATATATACGGATTTGTAATCTAATATTTTATAACCTGTGGAAAAAAAACCAAACACTTATGGAAAACAAAATTAAATTATCCGTGAAAGTAAGTAAAATAAAAATCAAAACGCTGATGCGAAATCACTGATTGAGAAGCTTAACAATTATCTATTTATTTTGATTATTTTATTATTTGATTTCCAAATAAATTTTGTCACATATTTTCAAATTATTAGTTTTCCTATTTCTATTTGAATTAAGTTTACTTTTTACTATTTTGTTACTCATATATCTAATTTTTTTTTAAAAATATTGATGAATATATTTTCATATAACCCATAAAAAAGAAACCAAATACGAAAAAATGGAAAACAAAATTTAGATCATCCTTGAAAGTAAATAAAATAAAATTGAAGACGTCGATGCGAAACCACTGATAGAAAAACCTTAAAATTGTTTATTTATTTTGATTCTCCCACTTTTCTTATATTATTTGATTTTTTATTTCTATTTGAATTATGTTTACTTTTTATTATGTAATTACTCATATATTTATTTTTTTCAAAATCTTGACGAATTGATTTTCATATTTCTATTTAAATTCACTTATGTTTTTTTAATCATATTTGACTTTTCTTTTTCTCTTCTGAATCAAAATATTATATTTCTTCCAATGAAAAACGAATTATAAGTATTTCATCACTTAATTTCTTATTTTCTATAATTTCACAGCATGAAAATTTTCAATATAAATTATTGACGATTGACACGTATCACGATCGTGTTAATTATAACGTTTGACGCATCAAACTTTATATAATAAGATAATAAAATTGCACCAAAACTCAAACTAATATATACAGATTCAAGATCTGTGTATTTGTTAGATATATTTTGTGGTAAACAAAAGAAAGAATTGATTGTTGAAAACCCTATTCGTTACATTGTTGCTAGTTTCGTCTGTTATATTGTTGCTAGTTTCGGTGATGAGTACTATTATGGCTGGCTCAAGATTATTAGAGACTTTAGGGCGAACCCACTTCCTGAACAAGAGTATTTGTCAAAGGCAACAATATACATGACCAGTAGATTTCAATGGTCTCTCAGCCTCAGCAAGGAAAAGAGCTAAAAAGAAACATTGTGCAGAATTTGTAAAAAAGAGTTAGCCGAAGCTCAAGTGTTAGTGGAGACTCTTAAAGCCAATGTTGCTCCATCTCCAGAGAAAAGCTCATCAAGACTCACAGTTTCTCAAGCCGGGGGACGTTCGCTGCCAAGGCGAGGCCCACTTCTTAAAGCTTTGGCTCTATCACTGATAAGCCATGGAAGAATTACACTAAGAAGAAGAAAAGTCTAGAGCTGAGTTGGCAAGTCAAGGATTGGTCAAAGCAGTGAGCTGGCAGTTGCAGATTGGATTAACTGGTTATGCAGTTAGTCATTTAGAGAGAGTTGTTAGACTCGTATGCGGATAAGGTTTGTAAAAAGAAAAACTCTGTGGTATATAAAGAGGTTCTCTAAGAGCTGTTAGATCCATTCTGAAAAGTGGGCATCTCAACACTACACTTGTAACAAATTGATTGATCAATAAAGTTTCTCATTTTCTCTACACAAAATCTCTATCATTTGGTGCGGTGAGGAGTCCGAGATGGCGCCAAAAGCAACAAGTGAAGTATCGAGTAATCGATTTCAGGAGTTGGAATCGACGGTGGAAAAGCTCACCGTGAAAGTGGAAATATCATCAGAGCGATGGATTCGTCAAAGAGAGGGACGAACGAAAGTCTGCGAGAGACGAAGGCAAGTCTAGCTCAGATGGGATCCAAGCTCGACGATCTTATGAAACTTTTCTCCGGTGGCGTTAGACCAGTCACAGCTGCGGAGGAACGACTGGAAGAAGAAGTAGCATCGCCGATACAACAAAATTAGGTACACGATTCTCCTATGAAACATAACCGGAATAGTTGTAACCTAGCGAATCATGTGGCTAGTTCTAACAATAAACCTAGGGGAAATTGGTTGAAAAATTAGAGATGCCAAGCTGCGATGGCGATGATGTGTATGGATGGATTGCGAAAGCAGAGAGGTTCTTTAAAATTGGCCAGTATGAGGAAGAGGAAAAGATGGGAGCAGTTTCAGTGAGTTTAGTGGGAAGAGTTTCGAAATGGTATAACTGGGAAACAAGAAAGATTCCATTTCGAAATTAGAAGGAATTCAAGCTGAAATTGTTGAAAAGGTTTGGGACTTCAAGGAATTTATCACCATCAGAATGTCTCTTTGCTATGAAATAGAAGGGGTCAGTGGATGATTTCGTAGCTGATTTCGAATATTTATCATCTCAAGTATATAATTTGGATGATGAAAGCTTGGAATCAATATTCAAAAACGGATTGAAACCAGAATTGAAAGCTCTTGTAAGAATGTTGAAGCCAAAAGGGTTAACATAAATGATTGAAACTGCCTTAGAGATGGAAGATAATATCATTTCAAGGATGGTGGGTGGAGCTTATATGCAGGAAATTAGTGGTCATAAAAATTCCTCCTATACTCAGAACAGATCACAGAACAGTGTTGGATGGAAAGGAAGAACAAATGGTGGAAGTACAAGGTCTAATGGAGGTAAACAGTGGAATAAGAATAATTCTTTCTCTGGCTCTAATGGACAGAGACCTAGACTGAAGTTAACTCCAGCAAAATATGAAGAGAAGAAGAGAAAATGATTGTGTTTTAAGTGTGATGAGAAGTATTTTGTTGGACATGAATGTGTCAACAAAGAATTATGAGTGATGTTGGTAGTCCATGGCTGTGAAATCGAATAGAAGAAAATGGAGAAGAAACTGTGAAGGAGGATGAAACAGAAGAAGAACAGAAAGAATTGATGGATTTATCTTTAAATTCCTTGTTAGGGATTAGTTCTCCAACCACAACAAAACTCAGAGGTTATATTGGAAAGACTGAGATTGTTGTAATGCTAGACAGTGGAGCCACACACAATTTTATGGCTCCAAATGTGGTGAAGAAAACAAAACTGAAACCTAAGTACAATAACAACTATGAAGTGTTGTTGGGCACATGCATTACTGTGAAGGGAATGGGATCATGTAGAGGAGTGAAGTTCAGGTTACAAGAATTGGAGTTTGAAGCAGATTTCATTAACTTGGAATTGGAAAATGCAGACATTATCCTAGGAATACAATGGCTGAGAACATTGGGAAAATCTCAGATGGATTGGAAATCTCATGAGCTGACAATTTGTGGTGATCCGTCACTTCATTCCAAGCATATGTCTCTTAAGACATTACAGAATAAAGAGATATATGGACATGGGAGAATAGTGGGAGAAGGTAGAATGTTCAGTAATGAGATTAAAGAAGACATAACCAGAAGTTCATCCATCAATTGACAGTTTGTTGAATGAGTATGAACAAGTCTTTGCAAAACCAAACAGTTTACCACCTTTAAGGGGCAGAGAGCACGCTATTAACTTGCAAACAGGGGCTGGTCCTATAAGTGTTAGACCGTATAGATACCCTCATTGCCATAAAGAAGAGATGGAGAAAATGGTGAAACATATGCTAGAATCTGGTGTCATAAGGCCAAGCCATAGTCCCTTCTGCAGTCCAGTATTGTTAGTTAAAAAAAAAGACAATAGCTGGCGGTTTTATGTGGATTATAGGGCGTTAAACAGAGTAACAGTTCCTGATAAATTCCCAATTCCAGTCATAGATCAACTCTTGGATGAGTTACATGGAGCAAGAGTATTTTCTAAACCGGATTTAAGATCAGGCTACCATCAAATCCGGATGAAGGAACAAGACATTGCAAAAAAGCATTTAGAACCCATGATGGCTTATATGAATTCATTGTCATGACATTTGGGCTCACAAATGCGCCTGCCACATTCCAAGCTCTAATGAATGAGTTGTTTCGACCATTTCTGTGGAAGTTTATATTGGTCTTTTTTGATGATATATTGGTCTATAGCTCATCCATTCCAGAACATGTGGAACATCTCAAAGTGGTATTGAAGATATTTGTTGAATACCAGCTATATGAAAACAAAAAAGTGTTTGTTTGCTCATCCACAGGTTGAATACTTAGGTCATATTATCTCTGACAAAGGGGTATTAACTGATCCGAGTAAGACTTTGTCAATGGAAAAATGGCCAGGGCCAAAAAATGTTAAGGGAGTAAGGGCATTTTTGGGATTGACTGGATATTATCAGAGGTTTGTGAAATGCTATGGAGCAATTGCTAAACCACTTATAGATCTGTTAAAGAAGGACAAATTTGAGTGGGGTCAACAATCACAGTTGGCATTTGATACGCTAAAGAGAGCAATGTATTCTGCTCCAGTTCTATCTTTACCAGATTTCTCAGAGCCTTTTATTGTAGAATCAAATGCCTCAGGGTTTGCTTTGGGAGCAGTGTTGATGTAGAAGCATAACCCTCTAGCATATTTCAGTAATGTTTTGTCAGAAAGAGAGTAACTGAAACCCATTTATGAAAGAGAACTAATGGCCATTGTCATGGCTATTCAAAAATGGAGGCATTATTTGCTGGGAAAGAAGTTCGTTGTCAGAACAGATCAGAAAAGCTTAAAGTTCTTGTTAGAACAGAAGGAGGTTTCAATGGAGTATCAGAGATGGTTAATAAGATTGTTGGGGTATGATTTTGATATCATTTATAAACCATGAATCGAGAATAAGGCGGCTGATGGGTTGTCAAGGATTAGCTGTATGGAGATAAATTCTCTGACTACTTTGATGGCTATTACTGTCCCTACACCAATACAATTGCATGACATTTTTGAGGAAATAGAGAGGAATGATATGATTCCGAGATTGAAGTTGCAGTATCTACAAGGAACCTTGAGTATGAAGAGTTATTCAGTGGTTCAAGGGAGGCTGTTTTATAAAAACCGTTTGATGATACCTCCAGATTTAGTTCATATTCTTCTCATTTTACATGAATACCATGATGGCTTACAAGGAGGACATTCGGGAGTGTTGAAGACTCAAAAAAAGATTCAGTCACAGTTTTATTGGAAGAAGATGACAGTTGACATATATAAATATGTGGCTGGGTGTAAGGTCTCAACACTATCTCCAGCTGGATTATTACAACCCTTGCCTATTCCAGATCACATTTGGGAGGATGTGTCAATGGATTTCATTGAGGGTTAGCCAACCTCTCAAGGAATCAATGTGATTTTGGTAGTGGTTGATCGATTGAGTAAATATGGTCATTTCATAGGTCTGAAGCATCCGTTTACGACAAAAGATGTAGCTGACAAGTTCATTAGGGAAATTATCAGATTACATGGCTCTTCCTCTTCTATTGTATCTGATAGAGACAAGATATTCCTCATCAACTTCTGGAAAGAATGTTTAAGATTGGCTGCACTAAATTGAAGTATAGTACTGCATTCCATCCTCAAACTGATGGGCAAACAGAAGTATTAAATCGATATGTGGAAACATTTTTGAGATGCTTTGCTTCAGTTCAACCAAAGAGATGGTTTCAGTATCTTCATTGGGAAGAATTGTGGTATAACACGGCCTATCACACTTCTCTTCAAGCCACTCCATTCAAAACAGTTTATGGAAGAGATCCACCAGGTTTATTGAAGTTTGAAACTGGGTCTACTCCTAATTTTGAGCTGGAATCAATGTTAAAGGAGAGAGATATCATGCTCCAACAGATTAAAAACAATCTTGGAAGAGCACAACAGTTGATGAAGAATAATGCTGATAAGCATAGAAGGGATTTGCAGTTGGAGTGGGTTCCAAAGGTTGCCTCAAGACTCAAAAATACATCCGGTATTTTACATCTCTCAGTTGAAGCCAGTTTTGGGAAATAATCATGAGATCACTACTCTGCCACGCTGAATTGATGTAGAGGAAATTGTCATTGAACCAGCTGACATTAGATATACGAGGTACAATGCATCTGGAGACTTGGAAGTGTTGGTCAAGTGGACAAACTTGCCATTACATGAACAACATGGATACGTATCAAGGATCTAGTGGCTAAGTTTCCTTCCTTCCAGCTTGAGGGCAAGCTGTCTTGTTCCGCGGGGGGTATTGATAAGCCATGGAAGAATTACACTAAGAAGAAGCAGATTGGATTAGCTGGTTATGCAGTTAGTCAGTTAGAGGGAGTTGTTAGACTCGTATGTGGATAAGGTTTGTAAAAAGAAAAACCCTCTGGTATATAAAGAGGTTCTCTAAGAGCTGTTAGATCCATTATGAAAAGTGGGCATCTCAACACTACACTTGTAACAAAGTGGGCACCTCTACTCTTAGGATTTCGCCTTGGCTGCTAATAAGGGATTTTAATAAAATCTTATCTTCAGAGGAGCACTACTCAATTAATCCTTACGACATCTCTCTCAAGGGATATAAGAGTTCCAGAATTGTTTATCCTCTAGCCATCTCTTTGATTTGGCCAGTCATAAGACCTTTTTCACTTAGTTTAACTGCATGCCTAAATACCATATTGCTCAGAAGCTTGACATAGCAATCGTGAATGAGCAATTGATGCGTTTATTTCCAGCATCCTCTGCCATCTTTGACCCGTTGGAGAACTCCGACCACGCTTCTTGTCTAGTGGCTCTTTCTGAGTTTAAAGAATGGAGGAAAACTCCTTTTCGATTATTTTCACTTCTTCTCACTCACCCACATTACCATTCCATGTTGCAGGTGGCTTGGAATTAACACACTTGAAATCCTTCTGTGATTAGTTCCCTTTGTCAAAAGCTCAAAGCAGCTAAGGCCTTTTGCAGATCTCTGATTGAAATAATTTTGGGAATATTCAGGTTAGGAAAAAAGTAGCTTTTGAAAAATTACAGATTATTCAACAGCACCTTCTTTCTTCCCCGTCTCAAAGCTTGTTTTTGGAGGAGAAAGCAGCAAAGGAATCCTGATTTTTTGCTAAGGAGAAGTGTCATTCTTCAAGAAAAAGTCCAAGATTCACTAACTTAAGGAAGGTGATACAAATACAAGCTTCTTTCATCAGGCAGTGTTAGTACATCACTCTAAGAAACTATCTCCGTAATGAGGCTGGTGAGAGAATTACGAATAAGGATCAAGTTAAAAATATGTCATCAACTTATATCGGTCTTTACTTGGGACTCGAAACCTTGATGTTTCTCCATACTCTATCAACTAGATTAAACGACTTCACCCCTTTCGATGCTTGGAGGATCTAGAAAGGCTACTCTCTCGGATCCCAACAGAGGTAGATGTTAGAGAATCATTATTTGCTTTATCAAATGGTAAATCTCCGGGACCTGATGGCTTTACGAAAGAATTTTTCATTGTTCTTGGAAATTGGTGGTACCTGATTTAGTGGAAGCAGTCTGTGATTTCTTCATATCTGGTAGCTCTCTTAAGCAAATCAATGCAACCGCTATCTCCCTTGTTCTTAAGACACTCGGAGCTGATAGGTTATCTGATTTCCGATCAATATCCTGTTGTAATACAACTTATAAGGTGATCTCGAGGATCTAAGCTGCTCGTCTTAAGCTGTTTTTACCTCAAGATGTCCAAGCTAATCAAGTGGGATTTATTAAATGAAGAAATTTTTGTGAGAATGTCATCTTAACTTCAGAGCTAGTATGTGACTTTCACCAACCAGGCCAATCTCGCGTGGATGTCTTCAGAACGATCTTACGAAGGCTTACGACAATATTGACTGGAGGTTTTTGCTCAACATTCTTACATCATTTGAACTTCCTGAAATCTTTATTAGATGGATCAAGGAATGTATATCATCGGCTTCCTTCTCCCTATCTCTTAATGGAGAATCGGTGGGATTCTTTTTGGGGCGGAAATGCTTGCGTTAAGGAGATTCAATTTCTTCCTCTCTCTTTGACTTGGCAATGGATATTCTGTCCAAAAACCTAGAAAACGCGGTTAACTCGGATGTCTTTTAACTGCATCCTCTTTGTCAAGATCCCGTAATAACTCATTTGAGTTTTGCTGATGATGTCCTAGTTTTTTTTATGGATCGGAGTCCTCTCTATTGGGAATCCTCCAAGTTTTGGATCGGTTTCATCAAGGATCAAGATTAGGGTTGAATATGTGCAGGTCCTCTTTGTTCGTGGATGGAAATAATGTTTTGCGATCCCTACAGTTAGTTGAGGAATTTGGTCTTAAGCAAGGATCTCTTCTTGTTCAATATTTGGGACTACCTCTAGCTCCTCACAAACTCCGTCCACATGATTATAGGACTTTGGTTTACAAGGTGGTTTCATGAATCTCTTCTTGGACAGTCTGCTACCTCTCTTTTGCTAGAAGGCTACAGTTGATCCAATCCAACATTATGAGTGATTAATTTCTGGTACATGGTGTTCCTATTACCAAACAAGTGCCTTCATCAATTATTGTAGATTTGTAACACCTTCCTTTGGAGTAGAGCACCAAATTCAGCAAGACGCGCTAAGATTAGTTGGGCTAATGTTTGGACACCTAAAAGCATTGGAGGGTTAGGTATAAGGAGACTTGTGGATCAGAACAAAGTTTTTGGTCTAAAGATGATTTTGCTTCTCTTCACAAGAAGCGGATCGTTATGGGTCTCCTGGGTCTATCGATATCTTATAAGGGGTCGTGTGTTTTGGGATATTGACTTTGGCAGCTGTGGCAGATGGATTTGGAGATGTTTAGCAAAGTTTCGACCTCTGGCCAGACCGTATCTTTGTTCTCAGATATCCCTTTTTTAGCCACAATTTCTCAAAGTATATCTGCTGGTTCCTCTCTTTGTTCAATAGGCAGACATCCTATTGTGGCGTTTTTATGGGTGCAGGCTCGGCCCGTCATGTTCAAGTACTTAACGCAAAAAAAAAAAAAATTAAGTCCATACAAAAAGCTTTTATTTTTAAAAAAGCCATCAGCAAGGCTCAAACTTTGTAGCTCCCACTCCATTGGAGATAGTAACAACCACTACACCACAACTAATTTTCTGAAATTGATACTCTTTTAACTTCTTAATATATTTTGATGCCTAAAAAAGGTGCATCTTGGATTTTAGCCCAAACCCGGCCCTGTATGGCTGTGTCTTCCTAGTAAGCCTCTATTTCTAATCACATATCAGTTTGATAAGGTCATATGGCGCACTCAACCGCATGGCCCTCCATCTGTGTTCAGCTCTGCACGTACTTCGCTAAGTCTTCACCCAAAATTCGGGACGGTTCCTTGGTTCTCAATGGTTTGGTTCAAGCAAAGAATTCCCAAGCATTCCTTTATTTTTTGGGTGGTAACTCACAACCGACTGCCAACTAGAGATCGGTTAAGGAATTGGGGTTTGCATGTCCCTGCTTCGTGCCTGCTTTGTTCATCAGCTGTTGAAAGCCATAACCATCTGTTCCTAGGCTGTGAATTTGTCAAGGAAATATGGTTTTTTCTTCTTAAGATTGCAACTTCGGATTCAAACATTTCAGAATGGATTTGTTGGGTGGTCATCGCAGCTATCTCCCACTCTCAAGCTAAATGTTATTTGTTAGCTCTTACAAGCTATGGTCGATGAAGTGTGGAAAGAAAGGAACACTAGATTGCATAGATCCAAGGTGATACTGGTGTCTCAAGTGATTAAAGATATTCAAATGCTTATAAGATGTACGCTTGCTTGTCTTGATAGCGAAAACAATCAAACTTAGTCTCGAAATTACCAAGGCCACGAGATACACTCCTACCTCTATATCTGGTTCGAATAATTTCAAAGGCCTCCTTCGATGGGGCCTGTCAACTGATCTCCATCCTCTGTCTCTCTCTATATTACTTCTTTTTCTATGTTTATGAAAAATGTTCTGTGTATGCTGTTTCCAATTTCTTCGACTATATTAAGCTATGTTTTGGAAAAATAGAGCTCTGAAAGCTCTGTAATAGTTGCTTTTGCTAGTTTCAACCTCAAGTAATCAAGTTTGTCAAAACTTATATACCAAGACCTTTTGTGTTCGTTTATTTGTAATCAGTAATCATTGACTTCGGTAAGTAATTAATATGCCATTTGAAACAAATTATTTCAATGGTACAGTAGAGCAAACACGAGTAATTAGCGGGTTTTGATTCATAAATTTAGCAGGGATATTGGTAATTGGATTTTAATTGATTTAGAAATTCAAGTATATTCACGTGTTATTGGATCATTGATTTTAAAATTCTTATCAGAATTATATGTTATTTGTTCGATGAGTTTTACATACTATTTAAAATTAAGTGTTATTCAATATTAAAAATTATTGTAAGGATTTGATTTCGCCTTGGATTTTAGTGGATTTGGAAGAATTTTCAAGTTAAAAATACAAAGAATTAAAATTCCGAGGAAAACCCTACAGACTTACAAATACTAACTAAAAATCCATATGTTAGATTTTAAAATCAATAAATTTAACAAGGATTTCTAAATCCTATAATCAATTAAAATACACAAACGAATAACAATTTGGTGCTTTTTAATATTTGGTCGGGTTTCTTTTCTTCTGTATTTGGTAGTTTTCTTTTCTTTTAGGCAAGGGTTTCATGTACCAAGCCATCAATATTGGGTATGACGACCTAGGCTTTGTAACTACACAACTAAATAAGACAATCAAGCTGAAACAAAATATATATATAGGATTTAGATTGTGTATTTTAAAAAACTTTGGGTATAACAACAATCCCTTGTCACCCCTCCAGCTTTCACAAAGTTTATCATGAAAAAATCAAGCTCAATTGTCAACTACAATACGAGGATCTTTGGTATACGATATACGTACACCTATAGAAGCAAATGAGTTTCACACCATTAACACTTTTAAAGTGCATTCCTTATTTCTGTAAAATGTGTGCAAAAATGTTAACAAAGAAAAATGTTAATGGTTTGGGCGGGAAAACGCGATTTTGCGGTTTTGACGAAAAATGCTATTTTATAGTTTTGGTGGAAAAACGTGATTTTGCGATTTTGGCGAAAAAATGCTACTTTGCGATTTTGACGGAAACGCTATTTTTCTGATTTTGGCGAAAATTGCATTTTTCAGTTTTGGCAAAAAAAATGTTAATTTACGGGTTTTGCTGGAAAACATTATTTTGGGTTTTATAGTTTTAAATTATAATTATGATTAGGGGTATTTTTTGACTTTATGTAATTTGAGACGCACTTAGTGCGTCCAAACTCTACGTTGAAGTGCATCCAAAATATCCAATTATTTTGGATGTATTTTATTTTGTATCCGTTTTTGCATCTAGATGCATTTTTTATTTTGACAAAAACGAACATCATCTGGTAACTGCGTCCAGATACTGCGTCTGGATGATGAAACGAACATAAGCCTCTGAAAATTTAATCTTACTCTAACGAACTTCTGAATTTACATTCTTTTGTTGCACTGTCTTAAAAGCATAAGTATTCTTCCCACTATTTTGTTGGCTTACTGTCATTTCAAAGATGATCTAACCTTCATTAGTTATGTCATTTTCCATTGTCTTTCGATCACACCATCTTTCACTTCAGGGCAAAAAGGAGAACCTTACATAATTCGAAAATGAATACTTATCAATAAGATAACACTAGTTATAACATTCTTTTCTTTTTTTCTTTTTTCAATAAAGGATATTTTATTTAAAATACAAGGTAATAATACAAGACTATGACTTTGTGGTTATAAAAAACGCAATTTGAGAGAAGCTTAAACATACATTGAGTTAGCTTTTTGTGGGACATAATGAGATATAGAGATTAGATGAAGATATAATGAAGATAGAGCTCATAAGAGATACCTAGCAGATTGGAAAACCGACCGCCACGGTCTCCACGACCTCGGTTACTACGTTCACGGATATTAATCCAATGTATTTCTTGTACCTTTTGGGTTGGTTTGATGGGACATCATTCGTGACTTTTAAGCATATGCATCCGAGTTAAAACCTGTAAAAACTCTAGATAAAGGGTAACAAAGGGGTTGATTTGAATTATATCACCAACAGAAACATCATTAACTAATTCTGATGAGGTTCCTAATTGAGGAGGAGATGAGAAAGCGTGATGTGGTAGAATGGACAACATAGTCATTGTCTTTAGTGATGGGAGCTATCTCAGTCAATCCTGAGTTGATGGGTGGAGTCTCAATCATTACACCTTCATTCATTTTTGAAGTTCATGAGCTAGTCTTGGGAAGCTCAGACGAAGTTGGAGAAGTTGGAACATTCTCGGCGACTATACTGGTTGTTGTAAAGGCTGGATCAACTTCAACAACCATTGGAGTTGTAGTTGCAAGAACTGTGGCTGGTTTTGTGGATGGCAAGCAAGCATATTTAGCAATTCCTTGAGTATCAGAGACATCCAAAGGGGCAACCTCAACAATGATTAAGGCTGCTGAAGCTGTGATGATATGGACATCTACTATGGCTGATGCATTATAGGTGATATATGCAGTAGCAGAGGCAGTAGCAGACTTAGTGTTTAATGCAGTGGCAGAGACAAGGATAAATATGTACCCGAGTATAGTTTGAGGATGGGAAGATTGTTGCAGACATTGTGATTTCTTGTGACCTAAATATTCACATCTTCCATATTTTAAAGGAATCAATGAGTACTCGACATCAACCATGGAGATCATACATTTTTTAATCTTCCAAAGCAATCCTCTGAGGGAATGGTTTGTCCAACTAAATTTCCACCATGATCTTAGCCTCACCTATGAGTATTGGATCTAGTCGTGTTTTATTTGCGAGCATTGGTTCACCCAATCCTGAAGTGATTTGGCTTATTCTCGGTCTGGAGTATAGCATGTTCGGGGTGTTACCCAAACTGGTACAATGGAGATTCTAGGAATAGATAGTGTGCTGCAGGACTCCAAACAACAACAATAATAGACAATCATCCACATGCCACATGCCACATACCACACAGAAGAATCCATGAACGAGTAGATTCATCCGGTATATGGAAGGTAAGATGATTCACCAAACTTTCATGTAAAGATTCTGCAGTTCATATCCCAAATCCTATTGACTATGCATGGCATGATCCAGCCCTCCTAACGGAGTGGAACAACAGTAAAACTTTCCTATGATATAATCCTTCTTATTTTATGCACCAAAAAGAAGATTATGGCTCAGAATCGTCACCTTTGGAGTCCCATCTACGAAGTAAGTTGGTATTGTTGTTCGGTGGAAGTTCCTCATAGAAGGATGCAACTTAAGAGCCTATGAAGAACGTAAATTTCCATCTACCCTTACTGTTGGAGGAGAGATTCCTTCCACATGTAGCTTGGGTACAGCTAGAGCTATCGTTGCTTTGGCACTGTATTTTTTAGTCCAATGCGATGATCTATTCTTGGTTTCACCTTCACGATGCATATGTGTACTTGAGACATGTGTACTAGCAGAGATAGATGACCATTGTGTCGGGGATGAGAGATCATGGAGGAGGTTGGATCCAGCCTCCTTAAGAATAGAAAATGTCGAGGAAGTAGAAGGCGGAGAGATCTTCAATGGCATTGTCCACGCTTCTAGACTCGGAAGCGATGGACTCGACAATGCTTCCATGGAGATAGGTTCAACGGCGGAAACATGTTCAACGGTACAGACAAAGCCTTTGACGACAGCCGGGATAGATTCAATAACACCAAGCGCTAATCCAGCAACACTTATTAAGTCTGCATCATTGATGTTGGTGTGGAATCTTGAGTAGCAGAGATTTGCGCCATCGAATTTGGCGGATCTAGGTATTTAGAAATTAGGAAATCCATGAGAAAAGAAGGGAGAAGTGAGAATAATCGAGCAAAGTCCCACCGTCGAGAAGTTGATGGCGGAACAGCGGCGACGACTCACGGCGTCGAAGCCGTTGAGGGGATAAGCAACTTTGGTTAGGGTTTCGTTCTCAAAGTTTGTGCCTGGAAGCGTGTTTTATTTTACTTTCTATAACTTCTTCTTGGAGACTCGTTAAAGTTTTGATTTCTGAATGATACTTAAGGGGTGTTATTCAATGATGGATTTTAATAGACTTTAAATCTAAGCAGAATCCACTATTATTCAATCAATGATTCTAAATCCTACTTTAAAATCTGGTGTTATTGGATGTGGTGTTAGTAAATCATGTCTTAAAGGTTTTAAAATCTGGTGTTATTCAATAAACGGTTTTAAATCCATCATTAAAATCCAGTGTTATTCAACATTAAAAGATTCTGAAAATCTTTGTTTTTTAATGGATTTGAAATGACTTGTAGATTGAGTTTAATGAACAAATGATTAGAAACAAAATCCAATGTATACTGCAGAGATTTTAGAATCCACACACATAGACTCCATCCAAAATTAAAATTTTGAAAATTTAAAAACTGATGGAATTGATTTCAAATCATTGATTCAATAACACCCCCTTAAAAATAATGTATCGAACTTATAATTGACTAAATAATTTTTTGTAAATATTAAAAATAATGAACCGGAAAATTATAATCAATGTGAATAAGGTATTAAGTATGTTTCTTCTTTAAATTATAAATAAATATTTTATTAATTTTAATAATAAAATACTTTAATTATGATATAATTAAATTTTTATTATGCTGTTAGTTGTGATTATACAAAATTTTTGCTCATATGAACAGGGATTACAAATACGGCGATAGTACTAGTACAAACCATTGAACTAGAAATTTTGGTATCTTTTATTGATTCTTATTTGTTCTATATGACGCTAAAATTAATGATAGCAAGAAAATACAGCAACTCGAGATATATTGATTACTTAATGCCAAATTTTGTTAAAAACATATGATGCCGAACCAACGAACATATGATGCCGAACCAACGAACATATAATAAATACTGATTTACAAATAACTAGTGGAATACCATTTTTTATTTAAACTAGTGGTATGGTTTTCTCTTGTGAAACTCCGTTCTGTCATTCTTAGGCCGTGGACACGGTATTTCGGTTAGACCGTTTTCCGACCTAATATCGTACATTTAAACCTCATTATATATACATATTCTTCTCTTGAGGTTCAATCTTAGAATCTATCTAACAACTTTATTTAGTCATTTTCTAGCATAGATTCGATTAACTAATTCTATTACGCATCAAAATCTTTTACTATAATCAATTATATATTTGTTTCTTGAACAAATACTTGTAACAGTTTATTCATCCGTACATTCGGTCAGTCACTCACTCAAGATCTAGAATAGCTTTAGCCGAAACCATTTGGTCTTAAGTGTCTTATCTATTGACTTCCGTTTGGCTTATGAATGATTCTACTCGGTTAAGTCATGCAATCCTATGCATCCGTCAATTCTCTAGACTTGACAGCCTAGAACTAATAAGTATTCAACCATTTTATTAAACGGTCTATAATTTACTTTAGCCAATTTGCAGATTCAGTTTTCTCTTGATCCGATACTACTTTGTCTCATAACCAATATGTTATCCATGTATTGTCTTGAACTGATCCCTTTATTACTTAGTCATTCAACCAACTATACCCACATAACCAATTATACGAAGAGACCGGGCTTCACCCACCACTCGAATCGCCATCGTCCTTGGTTGATCCTGAGTTTCCCAATGGTTGCTTCCCCACTGTGACCCTTCCTAGATGGTTCCTCATCATCCATGATCACGTTCATGATCCAATCCGGATCATGATCCCATCCGATCCACCCTTGGATCATGTTTCACTACTCAGATTCGTCTCTGTGATTGGATTTCTCTTCTCGGTGTTCTTTGTGCCTTAGGCGTGATTTCTCTCTTCTTGGACGAGAGTTTCACCCTTTGAACGTGGGTTGTTCCCCAAATTTCTTCTAAGGCATCATTTATATAGGATCTTTGGTCATAACTTCCCTTACCACCTTATCCTTTTCCATCCAATCACAATATTCATCTATTTGGATTGGTGGAGGGACACATCTTTTCGCCCATGTAACAACCCAAGTGGTTAGATAACTTCTCTTGGTACATGTGATCCATACCATACATGTGCCTCGACCTTATCCACTGTTGGACGTGATCCTTCCAACCGCCAATCCTCGGATAACCGCCCAGTCCATCCAGCTCGGGTTCCAGTTGGTCAGTCCACCTAGCTGGGTCAGTACTCGACCAGCTCATCCAGCTGGGTTGAGCTGTCGGCCAGCTCATCCAGCTCAACTAGTTAGCTCATCCAGCTGGTTCAGCAAATCCTAGCTGATGCAGCCCATCCCATCTGATTCAGCTCAACATTTTGGTCTTGTTTTCTTGGCTAAGTAATTTGATCCGTTTTTTGGTCTTTGACAAAGCTTTCCGATCTATTTGATTATTACCCATGATCATTTAATCATTCCCGTATCCATCCTTGATCAAATCTTGTCCTTCGATCAATCTCATGATTCAAACTAAGTCATTTAATCTACCACTCGGATTCTCTTTCACCAAAGATTGCTTTACTTTATCTTGGTCTTACTCATTAGTCGGTCATTACTTGACCATATTCTGGTTTTCCCAAAACAAACTGTCCTAGTAAGTCCTAGCTAGAACTCGCTACTATGATCCAGTTTCTAAGATCTTTGGTTCCAACCAGACTTGGTTCGTAGAACGTTCATTCTCGTTCTTAGATATGATCACAGCATTATTCTGATTCGATCATCATCCTTTCCAACTAAATTATATAATTCCCTTTATGGAATTCAATTTTTTTCATTTGTTACCTACCTTTCCCTTTGTCAGTTTGGCTTTATTAGTCCAAATCTGCCTTGATGATTCGTCCACCCATTCATATTTTTTCTAACACGATTCCCTTAGGAATCATGAATCATCATCATGATCTCCAACTCTCTTAGACTAAGTTTTTCACCCATTACGTTTTGTTTTCCTTTTGTTTACCTTTGGGTAGTCCATCTTGGCTCAGTCGATTCGCCTTGGAAAACTCACCTGGTTGTCAAGCACGATATCTTATATTTACTCAACTCCTATTTGATGTACCATCAATTACATTCCGAGTTTTACCTCCCAAGTCTTTTGAGTGCTTGATTACTCTGGCATTAACTACCCATAGTCACTTACCACCTTTCTCTTGATCGATATTTTATTTCAGTCGGATCTTACTACCGACTTAACCCATCATTCATATAAGCTACTACTTTCGAACGCCTTTTGATCATTGAGCAAGCCTTAAGTAGATCACTAGACTCCTAAGCACTTGTCTCAATAAATCTCAACTTCTGAACCGTACTTGTGCCGCAACTATGATCGAGTCTTAGTCAACATTTCCTTCCCGGCTATTCTCGTAGTTTAACTGCGGTTACTATATCTGCATTATACCCGAATATAACCTAGAGAAAATAGTCGTTTAATTCCTCAAGTATTTGCAATTGACAAATTTATTTCCCAACTATCGTGTGTGCAGATTAAATCTCCAAATTAACGTTGACTTCGTGAATTTAGGTATGAGAAAAGTTAATGTTAACTAAGAAAATAGAGACGTTAAAGTTGACTTTTTAGTCCAATTTTGCAAAGTCAACGCAAACTTGAGTAATTAAATTGCCAACTTAAAGTTGGAGAATTAATATGCAAAATTGCAAAACTTGGAGAATTAAATGATCATTTTTTAACCTGGAGAATTAAATGAAATTTCCATAAATCACGAAATGATCATTTGAAAAATACCATCAAATATTTTTTTTAATATATAATTTCCATTATATTTTGTATATCCAAAATGTAGTATATTTTATTGAAATTGATAATTTAAAAATATAAATATAAATTATTAAGATTTATTCATAACTACAATGAGAATTGTCACGTGTCACTAGGAACTATTGAATTTGGAAAAAAATAAAATAAAATATATACATCTATAAAAGTATACACATTATCACATTAACATAATAGAAAACATACAAATTATTACATTAACTATCATTAAAATTAACATTAATATATTACTAACATAAAATACAAAAAAATTTCTATAGCTATAAAAATTTATCAGTTAAGTTATAGTTGATTTGATTTTTTTTCAAATTTAATTGTTTTTTTCTAATTTTCTATAACTGTTAAAAGTCATTAGATAAAAATTGCCACGTTGCACTAAAAACTATTGAATTTGAAAAAAGTCAAATAAACCATATATATCTATAAAAATATACAACTTATTGCATACAAATTATTATATTAACACAATATAACGTATACAAATTATTACATTAACAAAATAAAACGCATATAAATTATTACATTAACTATCATAAAAATTAACATTAATATATTAATAACATAAAATACGAAATAAATTTTTATAGCTATAAAAATTTATCAATTAAGTTCTTATATAGCTTTATATAGTTGATTTCATTTTTCCAAAACTAATTGTTTTTAATGATACAAGAAAATTCTTAAAGTTATGAATAAACCTTAATGATTTATGTGTATATTTTTAAATTAACAATCATTTCTATTAAAAATATATACTCTATTTTGGAAATGATCAGTTAATTCTCCAAGTTTTGCAATTTTGTAGATTAATTCTCCAACTTTTAGTTAGCAATTTAATTACTCAAATTTGCGTTGATTTTGCAAAATTGGACCAAAAAAATCAACGCTAACGTCTCTGTTTTCTTAGTTACCGTTGACTTTTCTCATACCTAAATTTATAAAGTCAACTTTAACTTGAAAATTTAATCTGCGCACATCATAGTTGGTAAATAAATCTGTCAATTTCAAATACTTGAGAAATTAAACGACAATTTTCCCATAATCTATCTTTTCATCAGCTTGGACTTCTGGTAAGTTTCTCAGCCATCGAACACATCTTGGTGAGATCTCTAGACTCCCATGTAACTTATCCCAATTTGGCCTCAACTTCCAAACAGTCCATGACCATTTATTACCATGATTCGGTTAATTCGTCATTTCACTTCGACTATTCCCTTGGTCTATTACGGATTTCCTTATCCGCTTACTACCTTAAGTATTATAGTTTTTCTTCTGGCTTTCCTAGTCAAGAAATTTTCATCTTGTTCCCATAAACTTGA
Organism: Pseudoturritis turrita; assembly: GCA_900406555.1. NCBI lineage: Eukaryota > Viridiplantae > Streptophyta > Magnoliopsida > Brassicales > Brassicaceae > Pseudoturritis > Pseudoturritis turrita. The sequence continues at coordinate 750,241 of OVBL01000677.1, read as the reverse complement.
TCTTGAATTCTCGGACTATCCTGTCCATTTCAAATCCGTGAATGTTAGATCACCATCTATACATTCAAGTCATTCATTCCTCGTGATTGTAAATTTCATCTCTACATTCTGGAAATTTTTTGTTTTTAGCCTTTCTTCCATGGATTCACCGACTCCGCACTTTCCATGACTGGCGTGATCCAATGATTCGTCGTCACTTCACGACATTTCCGAGCTCATATGGCTCACTAGTCATCATCCCTTCCGTTCTCACCTTCGGAATTCAGATAATTTGCTTAACTAGTTTTCCACCATTTGTCATTTTATATGATTTGATTTAAGTTATTATGAAATTAACTTTGTTTATTTCTCTCGGTTTTCATAACCTACTATTTACCCCGAGCGCCTATCCATTCCAAGGATCAAACATGCTCTGATACCAACTTGTGAGACTCCATCACGACATCCTTAGGACATAGATGTGGTATCTCGGTTAGGCCATTTACCGGCCTAACATCGTACATTTAAACCTTATTATATATACATATTATTCTCTTGAGGTTCAATCTTAGAATCTAACTAACAACTTTAATTAGTCGATTTCCAGCATATTCGATTAACCATTTCTATTATGCAGTGGAATCTTTTACTATAATCCAGTATAAGTTCGTTTTCTAAACAAACACTTGTACCAATTTATTCATCCGTACCTTTGGACACTCACTCACTCAAGATCTAGAATAGCCTGAGCCAAAATCAGTCGGTCTTAAGTGCCTTATCTATTAACTTCCGTTCGGCTTAGGAATGATTATACTCGTTCAAGTCATGCAATCCTATGCATCCGTCAATTCTCTAGCTAGACTTAACAGCCTCGAATAAGTAAGTTTCTAACCATTTTATTAAACGGTCTAGATCTTACTTTATTCAATTTGCATATTCGGTTTGCCCTTGATCCACATACTACTTTGTCTCCTAACCAATCTGTTATCCATGTATTGGTTTGAACCGATCCCTTCGTTACTTAGTCATTCAACCAACCATCCCCACATGACCAATTATACAAAGAGACCGAGCTTCGCCTACCACTCGAATCACCATTGTCTTTGGTTGATCCCGAGTTTCCCCTTGGTTGCTTCCCCACCGTGACCCTTTCTAGATGGTTCCTCATCATCCATGATCACGTTCATGATCCAATCCGGATCATGATCCCGTTCGATCCACCTTTGGATCATGTTTCTCTACCCATATTCGTCTCTGTGATCGAATCTCTCTTCTCGGTGTTCTTTGTGCCTTAGGCGTGATTTCTCTCTTCTTGGACGAGAGTTTCACCCTTTGGACATGGGTTGTTTCCCAAATTTCGTCTAAGGCATCATTTATATAGGATCCTTGGTTATAACTTCCCTAACCACCTTATCATTTTCCATCCAATCACAATCATCCATTTGGATTGGTGGAGGGACACATCTTTTCGCCAATGTAACCACCCAATGGTTACATAACTTCTCTTGGAAAATGTGATCCATCCCGCACATGTGCCTCGATCTTATCCACTGTTAGACGTGATCCTTCCAACCGCCAATCCCCGGATAACCACCCAGTCCACCTAGCTCGGTTTCCAGCTAGTCAGTCCATTCAGCTGGGTCAGTATTCGACCAGCTCATCCAGCTGGGTTGAGCTGTCGGCCAGCTCACCTAACTCAGCTAGCTAGCTCACCTAACTCAGCTAGCTAGCTCATCTAGCTGGTTCAGCTCATCCTAGCTGATGCAGCCCATCCCAGTTGATTTAGCTCATCCTAGCCGAATCAGCTCAACTTTTTGGTCTCGTTTTTCTTGGCTAAGTCATTTGATCCGTTTCTTGGTCTTTGACAAAGCTTTCCGATCTTTTCCTTTATCATTACGCATGATCATTTAATCATTCCCGAATCCATCATTGATCAAAACTTATCATTCGATCAATCTCATGATCCGAACTAAATCATTTGATCTAACATTCGGATTTTTTTTGACCAAAGATTGCTTTATTTTATATTGGTCTTACTCATTAGTTGGTCATTACTTGACCATGTTTTGGTTTTCCCAAAATAAACTGTCCGATAAACTTATCCTGAAATAAAGATGTTACACCTCCCATGCATTTGGAAAAATTGAGAGCTTTATCAAAATATATCTAGAAGCAAAATCATAAGTCAAAATCTGAATTCAAAATCTTAATTCATCTCATCCACATAATTAAATGAATAAAATATATATTTAAAAATATTAGAATTTTGATATAAACTTGCAGCTATGGAGCTATGGAGCTATGGAGCTATGGATGCTACAGTGGCTGTGTGTGGAATTCTGGATCCCTTGCTCTTCGATGTCAATCAATGGATCTATTAGTGACCGTTGTCAAACAAGAATATGTAATATTAAGGTATATACTTCAGAATAATTGAACATTGATAAAATGAGATAAATTCCAATAATTTACTCATACAAACAACTTAATTATTTATTCTTTATGATCCAATTAATTTAATTAATTCATATTCAAAACAATTTAATATTTCAATCTAACCTAAAAATCTTCCAAAATATTATACCAATGTATAATAATTCTAAGGAAGTTAGAACTCACTTGGAAATAGGTTTTCAGACTGATTTATCCCTGAACTGAAATTCTATGACGCCCACGAATACCAATTCAAACATCTAGATCATGAATCTCTTTGTTTTGAAATTTCAGAAGCCATTGTCCTTCATGATTGCAACATAACTTTTTCTAAATAGCTTCAATTTAAATAATTCGACTGGAATAAAAAACTATACTCATATAATTTTGCAACAATATTTAAACACTACAAGAAAAAAGCCATTTTTGGACGGACGAAATGGTTGAAAATCCATCGGAAATAGCCATTTTGGACGGATTTTGGACCGAATCATCCGTCGGATCTAGATCGTCGAAAATCAGAAATCCGTTGGAAAATCCGATGGATTTCCAACCGTTCCGTCGGAAAAGTCGTCGGAATTTTCAATCGCCGTGATCCGTCAAAAATCTGTGGGAAATGATTTCCTACGGATTTCCGACAGAAATTATTTCCCATGTATTTCCCACGAATTTCCGACGGTCATATTTTTGACGGATTTCTAACGGGTTATAATTCTCACGGATTTCCGACGGAACTATTTTCCTACGGATTTCCGACGGAAATAATGTCTTTTATTTAAAATAATTATATAATAAATATTAAAAACCAAAAATATCAAAAATAATAATTTCAATTCAAAAATTTAATACTAAAATATAAAATTGTTTAAACATTTAAAAGAAATAGCTTAGAACAAAAATAAAAAAAAATAAAAGCGATTGCAACATCATTGAGGAAAATCCGGATATTTCATGTGCATGAAAGCCTTCAATTGGCCGAGTGTCCCTTGGGTTGCGGCGAGAGTTTCTTGGGTTTTGGCGTTCTGATCCTTCAATACTTAAGCTTCGATGTCTTTCTGCCCGAGCTCTTCTTTTAGCGTCTAAACTTCTTGGACGATTTCGGGATCTCTCGTAGACGAAGAACTGGACCAGGGAGTGGAGATTAGATTACCTAATTCGGGACGACGACCTTTGCGCAATGGCGTTTCCTATGAAAAATAGAACAATTAGTAGTAAATATGAAAAATATAAAGATATATGTATTATTAAAAAGAAATATACCTCAAGGACCATATTAAAACGAAATATACCTCAAATATATATATATATATATAATATATTGAAAATTTAATTTATAAATAATTAAATATATATATATATATATATTGAAAATTGATTTTTAATTTTAAAAATAAATAGTTTCACTAGGTATAATTTGGAAAAAATGCTATTTAAATAAAAAATAAAAAATTATTTCTATATCTATTTTTTAAACTTTTTTTACATGTTAATAAATTACATGTAATATACAAAAACTTTTTTAATATACAAAAATGTTCTAATATAGAAAAACGTTTTTTAATATACAAAAAGCGTTTTAAATATATAAAAATATTTTATAATATTATAATTACAATTAAAAAGTTGACAAAAAAATTACAATTAAAAATTAAAATTGACAATATGTAAATGAATTTTATAAATTAAAACAACAATATAACACTAAATCATCACAAAATTCACAAGTTTACAACACAAATTCACCATTACCTTATCTAAACCACCTAATCTAACAAAATCACATTCATAACCTATAATATATCAAGTTATATATATGAAACAAACAATTTACTTAATAAAACACAAGAAAACGTACATATTTTCGGAAGAATCTAGAGAGAAAGAGGAGGAGAAACGTTTAGAGAGAGAGAGTAAAATTTTAGAATAAAGGGAAAAAGATCATTTCTGTATAATTTATTGAGATTTTTCTACGGATTTCCGACGGAAAATGCCGTCGGAAATCCGTCCGAATTTCTAAAATTTAGCGCAAAATTGAAATAATTGAAATAAATGAAAAAAATTTGGCGGTTTTCCAAAAATTTTGGCGGTTAAAATCCAAAATTAAAAATCTGTCTAAAATCCGTGGGAAATTTCCGACGGGTTTCCCACGGCAATTATTTAAAAAAAAAATTCACACGGATTCCCTAGGTTTACGGTATAGGGTATGCAAAATCGATGTAAACCACGTCAACATGCATTATAGTGAAAGAACAATATCATCACCCAACTATAACATGTTTAAACTTATGTATGTGTAATGTACAAAACATATATACACAAACGGGAATAACTCTAGTGATATATATTATAACTTAAACTAAAAGTTAATAAACTCTTATCTAGAAGTTATGACATTCTAAAATGAAAGAAAGTTAAATGTTTATCATATTGTTTGATCAACTATATCTTATATATAATGTACCTTGTAGGATTAGCTTTCTGAATATTATGATTGAATTTTGTAACTCTAAACCACATTCCCTAGGAAGTTCGTAGGATATTTTCCCACGGATTTCCGACGGAATATGCAAGCCGTCGGAAATCTGTGGGAAATTTCCTACGGATTTCTTAAGGAATATGGTTTGTGGGTATATTTGCTATTTTTTTCCTTCCGATTTCCGACGGATTCAAATTCCTACGGAATTTCAACCATTTTTCCGACTAATTCCCAACGGTTTTATTGTCCGTCGGAAAATTCCCACCGATTTCTGACGGCTTTTCAGCCATGGGAAATCGGTCCTAAATCCGTCAGAATTCGGTCTAAATTTTTTCACGGCTAAAAATCCGTCCGAAATGCCGTCGGAAGTTGCCTTGTTTTCTTGTAGTGAACTGTTCAAAACAGAGTACTAAAGATAGGATTTTCGAACCCTTTTAGTGGACACCAAAACTGCTGAGCGATGATATATAGCAGATCTATAATTTCCAGTCGACCAGTCATTATTTTTCAAGATATAACTTTCAGATCTTAATGCCAAATAATACGATTCTTCTTGGGAAAAAGTTAGACTTCAACAGCTTCGTAACAAGTATTTAACCATTCAAATTAAACATCATTATATATAGTTGTCGAGGCTTTGAAATCAAGTAAAAACTATAGATGTAAAACCGCAAAACAAGAATTTCACAGACGACATACTCACCTTCTGAAACTTGTGTTGGCTGGGAGATTGAGGCTTGCAATCCTGTTCCTAACCAAGTGATCAATTTCTCTGATGATAGTTTTAACATATTTGAAGGAGTTTTGGTATAGTCTATTGTTCCGTTCATTCGATAATAGGTAGAGTGTAGCTTGCCAAGTTATCAGAAGCATTTTTCTAGCAGGTTTGGGACGGCCGAATTTTTTGAGTCGGTTTAAAAGTAGATCCCATGACCGAGAAGACTGAAACATGCATCAACCCGCAATGTTGTCCCAGATAGTTCAGCTATAAGTACAATCATAGTAGATGTGTGAACTTGATTCATGCTGATTGTTACAAAGAAGACAGGAGACATCAGTTTGAACACCCATCGAATCATTCGATCCTTTGTAGAATTTCTGTCCAGAACCGTTAATCATGTATAGAATTTGTGTTTGGGGATATCTCCTCTGATCCAGAATTCACGATACCATGAAACATCAGATTTGTGTTCTCTCAGCAATTGATAAATTTGTCCAGTGGAATAACAATCAGATGATATACCATTCAACCACATACTTGTCATTAGAGTTTGTAATTGTAAAATTATATGGATGCATCGGAACTCTTACTTGAGCTTCTGAATGATACAACTTCTATTTTTCCATAGTTCTGTTAGTGTTGCAAATTGCGGAATATCAATATTCATAAATACAAGTATGTAGAGTTTTTGCAGACGGCTTTTTCAAGATCTAAAACAACTAAAAAAATTGTGACTTTTATTTAAGTGCATAGTTTTCATTTTCAAATCATAATATTAAAATTAGATCAAATCTATATCATTGATATGTAGAGTTTTTTTTATCAAATTATTAAAAATACTAGGTAATAGTTAGGTAAAAAATAAATATATAGATCATTTAGTTGTGTCAACATTAATTTGTCATTTACATATTAAATTACCAAACACCTATTGAAACACATAAAATGGTAGAACTAACAAGGAATTTGTGGATAAAAAAATAAGTTATTTAAATTATAATGAAAGGAGTACAAACAAAAATTACTTAGGAATGCATAAAAATATAGAGGTCTAAAAATTGTGGGAGTGTAAATCCACGCCAATTAAATTTGTCACGTCTTTTAGAGAGATCCGAAACTTCTGAGTCAAAACCACCAAAAGCACAAACAGAGATCCAAAGTTGGTGTTTTATTAAACTGCTTAGAAAGCTTTTTGTATGAGAGCAAAAAGTACAGAGTTTTTCTCGGTCAATTGCCGATCCCCCTTTTGGAGGGTATACATAAATATATATACAAGTTTTAGTCGGCTAGGGCGACTACTAAAGGGATAAAGAAGATTTCCTAATTTGTCGGGATTTCCTTTTAGCAAAGCCTGTCGCCGCCATGGGCTTTGATTCATGGGCTCATCATCTCGGACCATCCGTTCATTTGCTCTGCTCAGCCCATCTTCTTATCCTTGGGCTTTGGCTCGGACGGTGGTGGCTGATCAGCTCGGGTGGCACCATGGTTCATGGTTCGGGTGACGCCATTCAAACGGCTCAGGCGGCACCATCCAAATGGCTCGGGCGACACCATCCAAACAGCTCGGGTGACGCCATCCAAGTGGCTCGGGTGACACCATCAAACGGCTCGGGTGGTGACAGATGACGAAAATGACTCCCTTGCCTTGATCCCGATCCGCTAGCTTTGTTATAGGTCGTGACGATCCAATCTTCTTCACCATGGGTCGTGACGCCCGATCCGTTTGTCTTGTCATGGATCGGGGTACACGACCCAATCTTTTGCACCATGGGTCTTGACACCCGATCCGTTTGTCTTGTCATGGATCGGGGTACACGACCCAATCTTCTGCACCATGGGTCGTGACACCCGATCCGTTTGTCTTGTCATGGATCGGGGTACACGACCCAATCTTTTTTACCATGGGTCGTGACACCCGATCCGTTTGTCTTGTCATGGATCGGGGTACACGACCCAATCTTCTTCACCATGGGTCGTGACGTCCGATCCGTTTGTCTTGTCATGGATCGGGTACACGACCCAATCTTCTGCACCATGGGTCGTGACACCCGATCCGTTTCTCTTGTCATGGATCGGGGTACACGACCCAATCTTCTTCACCATGGGTCGTGACGCCCGATCCGTTTGTCTTGTCATGGATCGGGGTACACGACCCAATCTTCTTCACCATGGGTCGTGACATCCGATCCGTTTGTCTTGAACTGTTAACTTCAAGTCGGTGAATATTGACCCCAACAGTTAGCCCCCCAGCTCGTTAGTTTTAATATTGAAAGTGTCGAGATAAAAAGTAGTCTGAAGTTAACATGCTCCGATCCAATTTTCTTTGTGATACCGAGCTGTTTCTTATTATCACCCCGAACCACTTCTCTTCATGATGTCGAATTGTTGTTCACTGTTATCCCGATCCATTTTTAGTTATCGCCTTGACCTGTAGTTAAGAGTGTGGACTCAGCTCGGGGAATGCTGGGAAGCTATCTACTTTATCGGGGAGTGTAAACGTTTTCGCCGATTCCCGAGGTACATGACATCCCCTTTTTCGCCTATATAATTTGTGATGCTTCTCATTTTACTTTCACTACTTCATTTCTTTAGGAATTCCTACGAGCAGGTAATTTTCCTCTTCTTTCTCTCTCTAATTTTTTTTTTGCTTAAGTTTTTTTTTTGGTTCCTCCGTCGCTTCTTCCTTTCCGCCGAGCCCCTCAAGTTTCTCGATCTATCTTCAAGCAGCTCCGCCGCTATCCTTAAGTTTTCCGGTAGTTCGCGTGAAGATTTGGATATGATCTCAAATTCATTTTGAAGATCTCGCCTTGTTCTTCGATTATTAAAAAGCTTCGATCCGTTTTGACAAGTTTGCTGATAAGTCCGATCAGTTTCCTGAAATCTAGATCCTTTCTTGCGAGCTCCTGGGAATCCCAATCTGTTTGTCCTCCCGTCGAAAATATCGATCCGTTTTTAACAAAGGATGTCTCGGCTATCTGCTTCTGCGTCATCCGATCTAGAATCTAGATTATTAGTTGACCCAGACCAATCATTTCCCGAATCTTCATTTCTGCTCGATCCAGTCTCTGCTCGAAGTTGCAGCCGAGCAGATTCATCTGGTGCGAACATCCTAGAGGATTTGGATGATTCAACCGGTTCGGCGATAGGACCTTCCATCCTTGGTAGAAAAATGGTTCTCTCTGACTCTTCAAGGGCTGACTGCAATGCCGGGGCTCTTGTGGAATTCGAAATCCCCCGTCTCCACGATTCTCCGTTTGACGAGATGGTGAACCCTTTTATGGACATCATAGGTTATGAGACAGTAAAGATTGAACCAGAGGATTGGTTCTACAATCTTGTCGTAGCAAGACAGGAGTTAGAAAGGTTGATGGGACCTAACCAACGAGCCCCCAGGAGGAGGAAAGTAAAATGGAGACCCGATCCGCCGGGTTCAACTCTTTCTACTCTGGATTCACTATTGGCCCTTAGGCAGAGATTCAACATTTCGGAAGAAATCGACTTTGTTCTTCCGTCTCCGGCTGACGGAGCCAATAAACCTCCCCCATGTCACTTCACCCTTTACGAGAGCTTTTTCTACCGCTGCTTGCTATGGCTCCCGATCCTCGAAGTGATTTCGCGGTTCCTCTGGAAGCATAATCTGGCTCTTGTCCAGATCAACACTAGGGGAGTCAGACATTTGATCGGCATTATCGTAAGGAGTTATGAGTGCGACGTAGATGTTGGGGTTGAACATTTGAGAAGTTTTCTCGAATTTCGTTGTCTTTACAGAAGGGAGTTGAAATATTATATATCGGGAAAGGCCAAAAGGAAGATCATAACTGGATTCCCGAGCAAGGATGAAAGCTGGGAGAAATACTTTTTTTTGTTCCTATTACCGAGGCGTCGGTGGGGTCTAGATGTCTCAACCTAGTCAAAACAAGTTGGGGCGAATTTGGTAGCCGACCTGTGGCTTCTTTTCGGGCTACTACTCGGTTTCCTTTTATATCGATCTTGTTTTAGGTTTACTTACGTTATTTCCTTCTTTTGCAGCGCGACACTTTCAACTCTTGCCGCCTCCCGATTTGTCTGAGATTCACGAGGCGCTCTCGGCTCGAAAGTGCAACTGGACAAGGGATTTCAATCTCCAGAGAGTGGAAAGAGCCCGAGCCTTGTCCGACGGTCAATCTGTTTGTTCGTCTTCTTCTTACTGCTCAGACAATAAGATGGGATGACCCACCTTCAGGGATAGAGCCGCGGCCAAGGCAAAGGCGAAGGCCGAGGCTAAAGAGAGAGCGAAACAGGCTGAGGCATTAGGTCAATTTTGCCAACAAAACCCTTAGATCTCCGTTACTCCTGCTCCCAAACCGACCTCTTCTAACCATCTCTCCGAACCAAATCTTGACTTAGCCCCCGAGGGGGTTGTATTAGGGCTTCGTCCCATAGAATCGCAACTGTTACTGTACAAAGGCAAGGGGAAAGCCAAGGATAAGAAAGGACCGAGCCAAAAATGCCAGGCAGAAGACAGAGGCGAGGCGCTTGCCGAAGCGGCAAAGCGGAGGCGTCGCGCTAAAGCTCCTCGAAACATCCCCGAGGCGATCCCACTGTCCGCCGTGCCCCTTAACGTTGATGGGGCTTACAATGATGCGTGATGTCTGCTGCTATTTTTTCCAAGATCACCTGTCCAGGTGATCAGCTTCCTCCTCCGGTCACTTTTCTCAGGGATAAAGCCTACAACGAGGTGTCCCTTCGAGGCGTTAAGGTACTATTCATATTTTATTTCCCGAACTGTTCCATGGTTTTTTTTGTTTGCTAAAATGCCTTTTCTATTTTCGCTCAGTTCATATCCCATCTTAACAGGAAGGTTCTCGGATATGAATCTGACGCCCGAAAAGATAGGGAGAGAGTCGAGGACGCCCAGAAAAGGGGCCATTGAGCTAGACGGAAAGCTCAAAGATATCGAAGCAAGTCACGCTTCTGAGCGGGAGAGAACTCTCAAGAGAATCAAGGCCTTTGAAGCTGAAGCTGAGGCAAATGAGAAGCACATCAGAGAAGCTAACGAATGGATCCTGAGGCTGGAATCTGGCAGAGCAAAACGGGATGCTCACATTGCCAGTTTAACGAAACAGTTGGAAACGGCAAATAAACTGCAAGAGAGCAAGATTGAGCAAGCTGTGCTCGAGGCCAATCAGGAGATGTCGTCCAAATTTAGAGACAAACTCTCCCGAGCCAGTAAAATCCTTGACAGGATCGCCGGCAAACCGAAGGAAAATATGCTTGATCTAGCTCAGATCGAAGGTAACCTTCAGTTCATAGAACTGCTCCAAAGTGGCGAGCCTCCGTCACTCGATTCTGAGGCAAAAATTCTGGCTGAGCAAAAGATCGACCTAGACGGAGCCCACGAGATATTTGCTAAGCTTGTGGCTGAGTCGACTGGACTTTTGAAGTTATCCCCTGTTCGTTCTGACATTTTGAAGGAACTTAATACATATGAACCTATGGAGATGGCTGCCGCAAGCGTTGGTATTCAAGATTTCTCTGGTTCAAACAAGGGAACGCCAGGCCTATCTGAACTTAGTTCGAAGGTGGTCGCTGAGGAGCCAACTCCCGAACCGTCTCCACAAAAAGATGAAGAAGCTGTTGCTGAGGAGCCAGCTTCCGAACCATTTCCTGAGAAAGAGGACGAGGCCGCTTTGGAGGAGAAAGTTGAGGAGTTCGTCGAGACAATGCCTGAAGATAACAAAGTGCTGGGAGGCGACATAGCCGAGCAGCCGGCAGAGTTGGAGCAAAGGGTCATCACGACCCCTCAGATAACAGAGGATTATGATCCTCTTTTCTTTGTTTGATTACATCTTTTTTTTTTTTTAACGCCTGGACGGCTTTATCCAAACTATAGTTTTTTTTTATGCTTGGGTGTTTTTCCCGTTCTGTGATCTTTCGAACCTGTTGGTTATAGAAAGAACGCCTATTGTCTTTGATGAATGTGTTCATGAAGAAATGTTAACTATGCCTTTTTTGTTTGATGACGAGTCTGAATGTTTTGCTTGTATCGTCTTTGATAAGATATGCATTTGGGTATGGGCTTCCATAGTCAGTAGCTATGTTTAAGATGAACGATTTGGCTTACAGACGCGTTATCGTAAACTTGCCTGCTCTGAAATTGATCATAAAACTGCATAGTTTAGTTTGAATATTTCGGTTTACGGATGCACTACCATAAGTGTATTCGCTCCGATAATGGCCATATGCTTGTATAGTTTAGGATGAACATTTCGGTTTACGGATACATTACCGTAAACATATCTGCTCCGACAATGAACAAAGTATTTGTATAGCGCGCTTTTAATCCTGGGGCGGATGTGACAATTTTGGATCCAAGATGGATGCAAGAGGTCACTACTGTGGCCAGCAGTAGTGAAGATGTGGCGAGACGCCTATCGTAGCTTAATTCATCCGACTATGTCTGTTTTGTTAAGACTTTATGATCCTTGAAGGATGTTTAGGTAAAACTTTTCTTTGAAAGCTTTGCTTCGATAGATCATAGAATCTATTACAAAGATGGGAGACGAGCTGCCTATGTACCCTTTGCAGGGATCAAGTCGCCTCGTAGTTCATGTGAAGTAGCTTAGTGATAGTACTTTTTGAGATGCATTGCGTTCCATGATCTCGGTGCTGGGACGTTCGTCATGCTGGCAAGTTTGTAGACGCCAGGTTTGACTATCTCTGTGATTATGTAAGGTCCTTCCCAGTGTGCTCATAATTTTCCGGCATTCGTTTCTGCTGTATTTTGGAAAACCTTTCGTAAGACTAAATCACCTTCGTAGAAACGTCTTTCCCGAACATTGGAATTGTAGTACTTTGCTGCAGCATTCTGATAGTTCCGGATCCTGATCAAGGCTTGATCCCTTCGTTCGTTGATCAAGTCCAATTCGTCAAGCATCAATAGGTGATTGAGCCCTTCTTGTTCTGGTAGTAATCTGCGGCGAATTCCTGGGAAATGGATCTCCGGTGGGATGACACACTTTGTTCCGTACACGAGGGCAAATGGGGTTTCCCACGTTGCTCGTCTTGGGGTGGTGCGGTGAGACCAAAGTACGCCTTCCAGTTCTTCAGCCCAACGTCCCTTTTTCTCATCAAGACGCTTTTTCAGGCTGTCTAGGATTGTTTTGTTGATTGCTTCGGCCTGTCCGTTCCCTTGTGGATATCTTGGAGTAGACTTGCTGAGTCTGATTTTCTATTTGTTGCAGAAACCTTCAAACGATTTGAGATGAATTGTGATCCATTATCCGTCACGATTTCGTAAGGCTTCCACTTGTGCATCTTTAATGTTAGCGTATGAGTCAGCTTCGACCCATTTTGAAAAATAATCTGTTAAAACCAGCAAGAAACGTTTCTGTTTTGAGGGATGCAGCGGCCCGACGATGTCCATAGACCATCGCATGAATGGATATGGTGATGAGATTGATGAGAGCATTTCTGTTGGTTGATGAATCATTGGAGCGTGGCGTTGACATTTCTCGTATTTGGCTGAAAGCTCATTGCAATCTTTGATCATTGTTGGCCAAAAATAACCGTGACGTTTGATCTTTACGGCTAGTGCTTTCCCTCCGGAGTGATTGCCGCACGAACCGTTGTGAACTTCCTCCATAATCTTCCTTGCGTCCTTTCTTTCCACGCAGTTTAGCAGTGGTCCTGAGAATCTCCATTTGAAGACATTTCCATCGAGTAAAACGTAACGAGCTGCCTGGGCTCGAAGCTTACGAGCTGCCCACTTTTCGGTTGGTAAGACTCCGTCGTATATGTATTCTCTGATTGCGCCGAGCCATTTCTTATCGCAGCCATACTCTGCTTCGTCATTGATCTCGTTTGCTTCTTCGTTGGATCGTGGTTCGATGACAGGATCATTGCTGATTTCGATTATTGGTGACTCTTCAAGGGTGTCTTCTTTCATTGGGGCTGTTTCCGGCTCACCGGATGGTAGATTTGCCAATTTCTTCGGTATTTCATTTACCTCCTCTTGTCTGATTGTGACTTATGTTGCTTGCATAGCGGCTTGTGAGCGAGTTATGGCATTCACCGTGTCGGGCAGATTGATGCTTGGGTGTTGGATGAATTCCACTGGAATTACTCTCTTTAGGTCTGGATCGGAAGTCGATGCTAGGGCTGCAAGTGCGTCGGCTGGGGTGTTCTCCCCTCGTGGGATACGTGTTAGGATGAATTGTTTGAACTGTGCCGCCAATTCTTTGACGATTGTCAAGTAAGCTTCCATTCGATCATCCTTTGCCGCATATTCGCCGCTAAACTGATTCACGACTAGTTGGGAATCGTAAAATGCATGGAGTTGCTCGATTTTTAGGCCGTTAGCAAGTCTCATCCCGGCAATCAAGGCTTCGTACTCTGCTTCGTTGTTGGATGCGTGGAAGCCGAGGCGGAATGATTGTTCCAACAGTTCGCCAGATGGAAAAGTTAGTCATATCCCTACTCCTGAGCCGTTTTTTGAGGATGAGCCATCAACATGGAGTTTCCAGAGCTGTCTTTGTATTTCGTCGTCAATATCTTCTTCAGGTAGTTCGATAAGAAAATCGGCCAGGACTTGGGATTTTGCGCACGTTCGTCCGCGATATTCGATGTCGTATTCGCTCATTTCTATCGCCCAGTTTGCTAGTCTTCCTGATTGACTTAGGCTGTGCAGAATGGACCTTATCGGGAAGGTGCTTAAGATGACGATCGAGTGAGACTGGAAGTACGGCCTTAGCTTTTTTGCGGACATTACAATGGATAGTGCCAATTTTTCCATCTGCGAGTATCTCGTTTCGGCGTCTGTAAGGGTTTTACTGACGTAAAATATTGGCTTCTGTTCTCCACGCTCGTCTCGGATCAATACGCCGCTTACTGCTGTGGCGGAAACCGCGGTGTACAGAAAAAGCGGCTCCCCTGCTTCTGGTTTGGTGAGGACTGGAGGGGTAGCCAGGTAACTTTTCAATTGTTGGAAAGCCTCTTCGCATTTCTCCATCCATTCGAACTTCTTGTTCCTACGCAACGTATCGTAGAAAGGCAAGCATTTGTCGGTGAATCGTGAGATGAATCTGTTAAGTGCAGCTACCCTCCCGGTAAGTCTTTGCACTTCCCTTTTTGTCTTTGGTGAAGTCATATGGATGAGCGCATCGATTTGCTTAGGATTAGCCTCAATGCCGCGGTGAGTTACTAGGTATCCAAGGAATTCTTCTGAGGTGACTGCGAATCTGCACTTGGTCGGGTTTAACTTAATGTTGTGAAAGTTCATCTGTGAGAAGCATTCCTTGAGATGAGTGACGTGGTCCTGTTTTCTTAGTGATTTTACCAGCATATCGTCTATATAGACCTCCATTGTCTTTCCGAGTTGATCGGCGAACATCTTGTTTACCAGTCGCTAGTACGTTGCTCCGACATTTTTCAGACCAAATGGCATACCTTGTAGCAATATATTCCACGATCCGTTATGAAAGCGGTATTCTCGCGGTCGTCGGGGTTCATCAAGATCTGGTTGTAACCTGAGAAGGCATCCATGAAGGATAATAGTGCATTCCCTGTCGTTGCTTCAACTAGGCGATCGATATGCAGAAGGGGGAAGCTGTCTTTTGGACAAGCTTTATTCAAGTCAGTGAAGTCCATGCATACGCGCCATTTTACATTCTTCTTTTTGACCACCACTGGGTTAGCCAGCCAATCCGGGTACTTCACCTCAGTTATTGAACCGACGCGCAGGAGTCTTTCTACTTCGTCGTTGACTGCTTTGGCTCTATCTGGCCCAAGCTTTCTCCTTTTCTGCTTCACTGGTTTGAACGTTGGGTCAACGTTCAGTTTGTGGCTTGTTATGCTGATGTCGATGCCAGGCATATCCTCTGCTTCCCACGCGAAAGTGTTGATATTTGTCCTCAGGAATGCAACGAGTTCTTCTTTGATCTTTTCATCTAACATTACTCCAATTTCCACGCATCGCTCCGGACGTTCATTGTTGATGCAAATTGATACTACGGGGTCGCAAGTTGGCTTAGATACTTCTTCCTCGCAATCTTCCGCAATCTGTAATTGCTATAATAATTTGGAAAGCTCCTTCACCGGTTCTCTGTCAGTCTTCATCTTCTTGCGTTTAGAACTTGCCGTCGGATCGGTCACCGGGTTTTTGAGCTTGTGTGCGGCGAGGAAGCAGACACGAGACTCTTTTTGGTTTCCTCTAATTGTTTTCACTCCGTTTGGTGTAGAAAACTTGAGGCAGAGATGGTAGGTTGAAACGGCGGCGCGCATAGAATTTAACCAAGGGGTTCCCATGATGACGTTGTAGATCGCCGGGTGATCAGCTACGGAGAATTCGACGATTTTTGTAACTTCGCCAGCTTGGACATGCAGTTTGATTGTCCCAGTAGTCATGGTGGTTTCTCCAGAGAATCCAGTTAGGGGGTTTGGGAGTAGATATCACTTCGGACAGGTCCACATTCATTCTTCTGAGAGTCTCGAGGAAGATTACGTCCACAGTGCTCCCAGTGTCCACCAATTCATGTGCTACGTCGCAGTCGTTTATAATTAATTCGATCACGAGAGGGTCATCATGTGGTCTATCGATTCCGATCGTCTCCCTTTCCTCGAATGATATCACGTCGTTTGGAAACTTTGATGGTTTAGACCAGTTGATGCTGACATCTGCCCTTCGCTGGAATGCTTTGATTGACGAGACGGTATCTGAGCAATAGTGAAATCCTCCCATTATCATGCTTATCCTTCTTCTTGATCCGGGGGGCCGCGCTTCGTCATCCCTTCTATCGCGCTTGGTGTGATCTTCTTTTGTCAGGTCGGTTTGTATGTGTTCGCATAAAAATTTGATGCCATGGGGCAGAGTAGTGGTTTGTGGTTGTTATGGCGATCAGAAGTGGGAGTGGTGACCATTGTTGACTCGTCGGATCAATTCATTTATGCGACAGTGGACAATGGGACTGAGGTTGTAAACTTGATTGTCGTATATGCAGCTCCAACAGTTAGTCGAAGAAGCGGACTATGGGGCAGCTTGAAGAATGTTATTGGGCATAAATGGGCCACTTATTATTGGTGGTGATTTTAATACCATCTTGCGAATCGATGAGCGGACTGGTGGTAATGGGCGTTTATCTCAAGATTCATTGGCATTTGGGCATTGGATTAATGAGTTGTCGTTGGTGGATATGGGCTTTAAAGGGAGCAGATTCATCTGGAGTAGAGGCCGTATGGAGCGGACGTATGTAGCCAAACGGTTAGATCGAATCTTGTGTTGTGCTCACGCAAGGTTGAAGTGGCAAGAGGCGGTGGTAACGCATCTACCGGTTTTAGCTTCGGATCATGCGCCTCTCTACCTGCAACTGAGCTCGGAGGTGAGAGGTAATCTGGGTCGAAGGCCATTCCGGTTTGAAGCAGCATGGATAAAACATCCCAGCTTTAAGGAGTTGCTATCGACGTCATGGAATAGTGAGCTGAGGACTCCCGAGGCGCTGTATGGTTTACAGGTGAAATTAAAGAGGTGGAATCCAGAGGTCTTTGGTGATGTTCAAAAGCGGAAGGATCGACTGGTGAATGATATCAAAGGGATACAAGACTTGTTGGAGACACATCAGACGGATGACTTGCTAAATCAAGAGGATGACTTGATTAAAGAACTTGATATAGTTCTTGAACAAGAGGAGTTGCTTTGGTTTCAGAAGTCTAGAGAGAAATGGATTTCTTTGGGAGATAGAAATACAAAGTATTTCCATACATCAACTATTATCCGAAGACGGAGGAATCAGATTGAGATGTTAAAGAATGATGCAGGGGCATGGATCTCAGACACACAAGAATTGGAGAACTTAGCGATTGAGTACTATAATAGGCTATATTCTATGGAAGACATAGACCAAGTTGTGGAGCCACTGCCACAGTTTGGTTTCACTAGGTTAACTAGAGAAGAGTTAACGCAGTTGAGTAAGCCCTTCTCAGGTTTGGAGGTGGAGAAGTCAGTGCGAAGCATGGGGAAGTTAAAAGCTCCAGGGTTGGATGGGTACCAGCCTGTGTTTTACCAATAGTGTTGGGATGTTATTGGGGCCTCGCTGACACGGTTTGTACTGGAGTTTTTTGAAACAAGTAATCTACCGTGTGGAACTAATGATGCCTTCTTGGTTCTAATTGGTAAAGTGGCTAAACCGGAGCGAATTATGCAGTTTCGACCCATTAGTCTATGTAATGTTTTATTCAAAATAATTACAAAGACCATGGTGATGAGGCTTAAGGAATTAATGCCGAAATTGATAGGTCCTGCTCAATCAAGCTTTATACCAGGGAGACTGAGTATGGATAATATCATTGTGGTACAAGAAGCGGTCCATTCAATGCATCGTAAGAAGGGGCGGAAAGGCTGGATGTTATTGAAACTTGATCTCGAGAAGGCATATGATAGAATTAGATGGGATTTTCTAGAAGATACGCTACGCGCAGCACAACTTCCGGAGACTTGGATACGATGGATAATGCAATGTGTCACGGGTCCGTCAATGACGCTGTTGTGGAATGGTGAGAAGACGGAGCCTTTTAAACCGTCACGAGGTCTACGACAAGGGGATCCTTTGTCTACGTATCTCTTTGTTCTTTTTGTGGAAAGATTGTGCCATCTTATTGATATTTCTACAGCCTCCAAGGAATGGAAACCGATCCATTTATCCCGTGGTGGTCCGGCATTGTCCCATATTTATTTTGAAGACGACCTTATACTATTTGCTGAAGCATCGGTGGCTCAGATTCGGGTTATAAGGAAAGTATTGGAGAAATTTTGCAACGCCTCGGGACAAAAAATGAGTTTGGAGAAGTCTACAATATGTTTCTCACATAACGTCCATCGGGATTTGGCAAAGCTGATAAGTGATAAGAGTGGTATTAAAGCCACCAAGAAATTGGAGAAATACTTGGATATGCCAATGCTCCATAAGCGCATGAATAAAGAGACTTTTAGTGATGTTATTGAGAAAGTCTCTTCTCGGCTGTCGGGTTGAAAATGCCATTTTTTGAGTTTTGCGGGACGGATCACCCTAACGAAGGCTGTCTTATCATCGATTCCGGTCCATTCGATGAGTACGATCTGCTTGCCAGCTAGTACGCTTGAGCAATTGGATAGAATATCGCGATCATTCTTGTGGGGAGGCACTGTCGAGAAGAAGAAGCAGCACTTAATTTCCTGGAAACGAGTTTGTCAACCTAAAACAGAGGGTGGGTTGGGGATTCGTGAAACAAAACATATGAATAAGGCCCTCTTACCTAAAGTTGGGTGGAGGATCATACATGACACGACTAGCCTCTGGGTGCGAGTGTTGAGAAGTAAGTGCAGGGTTGGGAATGTCCATGACCAGTCTTGGCTTGTTGTTAAGAGCAACTGGTCTTCAACTTGGAGAAGTGTCGGCCTTGGGATACGGGAGGGATTATTACCGGGTTTGAGGTGGGTGATTGGAGATGGGAGAGAGATTCGTTTTTGGAAGGATAGGTGGTTATCCGATAAGCCATTATGTGAATTGGTAACAAGAGACCTGCCGGATGGTTATGAGGAAGTCTGTGCTCGGGATGTATGGAGTAACGGCTCGGGTTGGGACTTCACATACATTGGGCAATTTGTATCGGAAATAACCAGGCTGAGGCTTGGCGCGGTGGTTCTGGATAATGTTACAGGAGCAAAGGATAGACTTTCATGGGGTGGGAGTTCGGATGGGAACTTTACAGTAAAATCAGCGTATTCAATTCTAACTAGAGACAACTCGCCGAGACAGAATATGGGGAATTTATTTTCTCGTGTGTGGCATGTGGTGGCCCCCGAGCGAGTCAGAGTCTTTATCTGGTTAGTGGTGAATCAGGTGTTAATGACAAATGTAGAGAGACACAGACGGCATTTAAGTGACACGGGGTTATGCTCGGTTTGTAAGAGTGATGATGAGACAATTCTCCATGTTCTTCGGGACTGTCCAGCTATGACGGGAATATGGTCTTGGACAATGGCTTCAAGAAAGGTACAACCATTCTTTGCGAAGTCTATTCTCGAATGGATCTATGAAACTTGAGGGATAACACAGATACGGATGGGAGTCCATGGTCAACTTTGTTTGCTATGGGAGTGTGGTGGGGATGGAAATGGCGATGCGGGAATATCTTTGGTACAATTAGAAAATGTCGAGATCGAGTGCGTTTCCTCAAAGACCTTGCCAAGGAGGTGTATATGGTGCACTCGAAAATAATGGAGGAGACTAATAGGACTGTGAGAGAAGAGAGAATGATCAAGTGGATACCTCCTGGGGAAGGAT
This sequence comes from Pseudoturritis turrita, assembly GCA_900406555.1. Classification (NCBI taxonomy): domain Eukaryota; kingdom Viridiplantae; phylum Streptophyta; class Magnoliopsida; order Brassicales; family Brassicaceae; genus Pseudoturritis; species Pseudoturritis turrita. The sequence continues at coordinate 730,338 of OVBL01000677.1, read as the reverse complement.
GAGTCAAGTTGAATACGGACGGAGCCTCTCATGGGCACCCCGGGTTGGCAACGGCGGGTGGGGTTCTACGGGACGGAGAAGGGAATTGGTGCGGGGGTTTTGCCTTAAACATAGGTATATGTTCGGCACCTTTGGCGGAGCTATGGGGAGTATATTATGGTTTATATAAGCGAATTACGCGGTTGGAGTTGGAGGTAGATTCAAAAATAGTGGTGGATTTTCTCAAGACAGGGATTAGTGATTCTCATCCGCTGTCCTTCCTAGTACGTTTGTGCTATGGCTTTTTGTCGCGTGACTGGATAGTCCGCATTTTTCATGTGTATAGGGAGGCTAACCGTCTAGCATATGGGTTAGTGAACTATGCGTTTTCATTACCGTTAGGTTTTCAGTTGTTAGAGTCCCGACCAGATATGGTCAATTCCATTATCTTAGAGAACGCGAATGGGGCTGCGACCCTACGTTATGTTCGATTGTAGTTTTTTTTTAATTTTCTCTTAATAAATTGTAGGGGATTTTTGTTTAATTTAGAGGTCTAAAGACTAAAAACATGGTCATAAAGCTTATGAATTCTCTAACCAATAAACCTTTAACAAATTCAAGTAAAATATGGCTCAAAATTTTAAACTATAAAATGTAGCCTAAGGCAATTGCCTCTTTTTCAATAAGGTGCTCTTTTCCACTAAGGGAAGCACGGCTCTGCATAAATACTTGCTCTGACAGATACATCTTAACAGAAACATCGCACGTTTTTCATACATGGGAGTTCGAACCTAATGGTTTAGCCGGTAGACCATCAATTTCGTCAAAATCAACGTACATTATCATTAAAAACATATAAACTATATCATTAGATACAATATTATCCATAAGTGGTTAATGGAAATCCTAAATTAAATATATTTTTGTTCCCATAATTCTATCATTAATAACATAATACACATGGATTCATTATGAAGAAACAAAATTGAATACAATTAAAAACCACAAATTTTTAAATTTACAAACATTCAAAAATATAATTACAATAATTATACATAAAATACTGTTTAATATGAGTAATTAACAATATAATCCCTTTGTTTTTTATTAGTTTAAAGATTTTTGCATACATATTAAAGAATTATTTAATTTTTTATTGTTTTCTGAATTAAAACATCAATCATTATCTATCTAACACAATTCAATCAATAGTAAAACAATATATCAGAATTCAAATAATCAAAAACAATAAAAAAATCAATTAATTTTGCATAGAATATCGAGAATCTAATTTAGTTTGGGAAAGTTTTTTTTCCAAAAACATCGTTTAAAAAAAAAACAAATTTAAAAGAAACAAATGGAGTAATATAATTTTTGATTAAAACATATCATATATATTTATGATATGAAATTAAATTATATTTCAAAATGGAAGTTTTTTTGTTCGTAAATTGTTTTGGATATCTAATTTCGATTAATCCATGTAAATTTGGAATGATTTCCAATGCGATATATATATTTTCTCTCGAAAGTGGAAACAAATTAAATGAGCATCTTAGTAGATTCGTTCAAACGGATAAAACCATTCTTTCGCAATTCTTTGACCAATGTTGATAATATTTAAGTGGATAATTACAATGCATATTTTGTATATTATTAATTACAGTATTATCCGATACCTCCAAGTCAAAGATTTGTGTTCCCCATAAATCTCTTAGTCAATAACAGAAATTATATTCTCAGCCCACTATAAATACGTGCTCTCTCTGTACATCACTTTTCACATCAAAAATTTCTCAGTCTTTTGATTATTCTTTCGGCGTTTAAATTTAGGGTTTTTAACAATGGAGTTGGATCTTTCACCGAGATTGCCGAAGAAGGTGTACGGAGGAGACGGTGGTTCGTACTTTGCATGGTGCCCTGAAGAGTTGCCGATGCTCCGAAATGGCAACATTGGAGCCTCTAAACTCGCTCTCGAGAAGTATGGCTTCGCTCTTCCTCGCTACTCTGATTCCTCCAAGGTCGCTTATGTTCTTCAAGGTCCGTCTTTTTTTAGATCTTCCCTTTGATCACTTCACTCTGTTTTTGATGTTTTTATCCAAAGGTCGCAACTTTATTACGATTCATCTGATTTTGTTTAATGGGTTTGATCAATTTCACAAATTTTTCTGTTTACTTGTCTTAGTTTTGCTTGTTTCTGTACATGAAACTGGTTAATCTGATCTGCTTCAGTATGAGCTTTTGGGATTGTGATATGGGATTTGGTGATTATATAATAGTGTGATCTAGCCAATGAACCATTTGGGATTTTAAAGGATTCTTGTAACAATTTCTCAGGAGCTGGAACAGCTGGAATTGTTCTCCCTGAGAAAGAGGAGAAAGTGATTGCAATCAAGAAAGGAGATTCCATAGCTTTACCTTTTGGTGTAGTCACATGGTGGTTCAACAATGAAGACACTGAGCTGGTCATTCTCTTCCTTGGTGAGACTCACAAGGGTCACAAAGCAGGACAGTTCACTGACTTTTACTTAACCGGATCCAATGGAATCTTCATTGGTTTCTCAACCGAGTTTGTAGGCAGAGCCTGGGATCTCGATGAGGCCACAGTGAAGAAGCTTGTCGGGTCTCAGACAGGTAATGGAATCGTCAAGGGTGATGCGAGCTTGAAGATGCCTCAGCCGAAGAAAGGTGATAGAGAAGGGTTTGTGTTGAATTGCTTAGAGGCTCCTCTTGATGTTGACATCAAGAATGGAGGAAGAGTTGTTGTGTTGAACACAAAGAATCTTCCTTTGGTTGGTGAAGTTGGATTTGGAGCTGATCTCGTTAGAATCGATGGACATTCAATGTGTTCTCCTGGTTTCTCTTGTGACTCTGCTCTTCAGGTTACTTACATTGTTGGTGGTAGTGGTCGTGTTCAGATCGTTGGAGCCGATGGGAAGAGAGTGCTTGAGACTCATGTGAAAGCTGGGGCTTTGTTCATTGTTCCTAGGTTCTTTGTTGTCTCCAAGATTGCTGATTCTGATGGCTTGTCTTGGTTCTCCATTGTCACTACTCCTGAGTAAGATTCTTTTTCCGGCTTTTCGATTGATTAAAGAAGGTTTTGAGTTTTTACTTGACAAGTTTTTGAATATTTTGGCAGTCCCATATTCACGCATTTGGCGGGAAAGACGTCGGTGTGGAAGGCTTTGTCGCCGGAGGTTTTGCAGGCGGCTTTTAAGGTTGGTCCGGAGGTTGAGAAGGCGTTCCGATCTAAGAGGACTTCTGATGCCATTTTCTTCCCTCCTTCCAACTAAAGAATGAAAGAAGAAGAAGAGGATTTGGTGGTCTATTAGTTGGTTTTAAGCAAGTGTTTTTAGCAGTCTTTAAGGTTTTTAATTTCTTTTGGGTTTTATGGACTAGTGGTGCTTTCTTCTCTTTGTTACTTTTCGAAATAAATAAGAAGGGGAAAAAACTTCTTTTAAATGGTTCTAGCCAGTAGCACTTCTAGGTTTTGTTCTTGAGGATCCTTATGGTTAAATATGTAATCTAATTAGCTAAATAACCGTAGCAAATGAAGATTTGTTAAATCACTTGTTTGATCGATGCAAAAACACAGAAATACTTATTTCATAAAATTGAAATATTTGTAATCTAAAATCTGGTTTTTAATTTAAAACAAATAATTACAAAAATATTAACTAGTTGGATACATACCATTTACATAATCAAATCAAAATAAATTAGTAAAATAATTATATCAAATGAGAAACTTAACCAATTACCTATTAAATATATAATTTACTTTTAAAATCAAGAAAAAATGATCTTGCTCATATATTATCACAAAACAAACAAAAAACTACACAAATAAATTATCCTATCTGATGTTAAAAAAAAGAGCAAATTAACGTAATATTCGAAAGATGAGAGGATTATCTAGTGTTTAATAAAAGAAGCAACGATTACCAAATCATGAGAAGCTTTAACAAAAAAAACAAATCATCAAAGTAGTTTAGGACCAAAAAAAAAAAAAAAAAAGAGAAGAAGTGTTTTAGTCAGATCAATCTTAAAATTACTGTTGAGGTAAATACGGAGCAGATTTTTAATTAGTTGGATCTCAAATCATTTATAGTAGGTGAGTATAGAAAATACGGATCAGATTTTTTAATTAGTTGGATCTCAAATCATTTATATTAGGTGATTATCCGTATATAAAATGTTATTAAAAAAATTGATATAGTTTTATTAAACAACGAAATGTATAATGGTAAAAAAATTTATTTGAACTTTCAATTTTTTTATATAAAAATAAAATTGTAAATATGTATACAAATCAATGTGCTAATTATGTAATTGTAAATATTATAATCAAATTAAAATGTTTATAGTTTTATTATATTCTGTCTAATCATGCGGTTCAGCTATAAAATTAAATGAAATCGAATACAACCTTCTAAATTTGCATGCATATTAAATCATTAAAATATATATTCGATAATATTTATAATATTTTCCACTCAAATGGTAAAAATCTAGAGAAATATTTAATTTTACCAATTTTTATTCTGCTAAATGTACAACTATTTACACCCTTCAACTTTAGAATTATAGAAAAAAAATAAAAATTTTTAAAATATTTGAAAATCCTTTATAATTCTAATGTTTACATGTTTCTAGATTTTAATAGAATGCAATAGAATTTAAAAAGTACCAATTCTTCTAGATTCCATCAAATCACGTAAAACACTTTATTAAAAAAATATTAAGGACGAAACTGGTTGAAAAAACAACTATTGCTACAAATGATTTGCCGGGCTTGAATCGGATTTAAAAAATGGAATATATGTTTATATAATTTTAACGATAATTAGAATTTAGTTTAAAAAATTAAAATAATAGTAAAGTCTAAAATATTAAAAAAAAAAATTATTTTCTTAATATAAACATCAATTTTGAATTCATGTGAGATCCCAAATAACAATATTCTCTAATTAAACTAAAACTATTTTTATTTATTTTAAGTCCTTCAAAACTAATATAAAATCGGAACTCTGAGACAAATGCTTTTTTTTAACACGGGGGCACATCCTTGAGTCTACAATAGTTTTGAGTTGTAGCAGTTTTATTAGATGCATAACTTAAAAAAATATCTAAAAATGTTCAAAACCATAGTTACTCTCCACATGTCTTCGACCGTAGTTGTTCTCCAAACGTTTGCGTTTTCTTTGTCTTGCTTTTGTGTTTCATGAGGCTCTTGTCTATTAATTTGATTAGAATTCTCTGTATTTCTTCCAGTGTTTACTTCAATAGGGAATTTGCTTTCATCCGATCGACATTTTTTACGAAAAAAGTTATGCAATACTGCATATGCTAAGACTATTTGAGCTTGTTTATTGTTAGAAAAAAAGGTGCAGATTTAAAAATCACAAACCGAGATTTAAAGATTTCAAATATCTTCTCGATCGTATTTTTTAAACTAGCATGCCGAAAATTGAATAACTCATGTGAAGTGTTAGGATTACAATTTTGACTATCAAATTCTTGTAGATGATACCAAACACCACGAAATATAGCAAAAAATTGAGTCGATTTGCAAATCCACAATTAACTAGATAAATTTTTCCTAAAATTTAGATAATATATTAATAATAATATGCCATATGATATAGTTAAAGATAAATTTGTAATTGGTTTACCTTGTGGTACTTGGAAATTGTTTATTCTTCTAGTTAAAGTATCACTTAACACTTTTGAATAATGTAGGAAATCCTCCCATACACTAAGAACATATATGAACTCTATATCAAAATTACATGCATCTAAAATATATTGTGATATTACTCATTTTCGGTTACAATAGCTTGCCACCTAACGTTCAACTATTCTTGCTGGTATGTGTACCATCTAGCGTCCCAACACAATTCTGAAATAAATGAAAACAAAGAGTTTCATCATATTTTGAGCAAAACATAAAATTTAAATAGAACAAGAGATGATATAATATATTTTAAAATGTGGATAAAATTGTGTATTTTCTCTTATTTTTATAGGCACTGAGACATCTGGTTTCACCATTTGACTTGGAGCTATTACAAGTAATGTTATTAAAACATGATTAAAACTTGTGGTTACTACAAACTTGTGCTTACCGCAAACTTTGACCTTTTAAATGTGTCTTTGACGTAGCAATATCTCGGATTTTCCCCAACCGTGAGCATGAAAATAGCAATCATCTCTTCAGTAGATATGAATTTTGTGTCTTTTAAATCAGTTTTTTTTTAAGAATAGTATATACGGTATAACACCCATAAATGTTATTTCTCAAAAACACATGGAAACATACGGTATAACACCCAGAAATGTTGAGGATCTTCATTTAATACAATTTGTATGTATTGTTCTCAGAGCCTTGTGATTTGTCGACGAATCGGACGTTCAATAAAATCATCACCCATGAGACATTGTCATGTGTTTTGAAACTGAGCTCCTATAGCCACCATCACCACCATTAGAGATATGTTCTGATGTAGGAGATTAGGAGTCTTTATCGTTTAAGGATGTTTTAATATTTTAGGCTTTTTGTTTAATTACCTTTTTGGATTTTTAGGGGTTTTTTCTTTTTTTCTTAGGTTTTTACTTATTAATGATTTTTCTTATATCAATATGATTTCCTATTTTCTGTTTGAGTTTTAGCTATATATAGGGGTCCTAGGTGATCTGTAATATATATCTTATTATTCTTATTAATTAAAGTTGAGAAGTTTTCTCTTTTTGGTGGATTTCAAACTCTTTTCTGGTAGATTCCAGAGTTTTATCCTTCAAGTTCGTCGCTTGCGAACTTGATTTTGATCTACGTTTAGCGCTTGCTATTCCTAGGAATTTCTAACTGCGTCAGGTGGTATCAACAGGCTTTTTCCTGTCTCTTTTTCGAAACTTGATCAGCCATGGGAGATCAACCATTGACTAGAGCAGATCTTGAGTGTTTCACAGAGGCTTTAACCATGTCCCTAACTGTTTTGACCAATCAGATGGCAGTTTTAACCAATCAGATGGCATGTTTACCCAATCAGGTTATTAACGCCATGAACAACGCCAACAATAATGAAAATCAACAAAGAGATAGGGAAAGGGAACCAATTAGGGTGGGTGAAAACAATCATGTTGTAACTAATTTTATTAATCATAGGACGGCGTTAATAAATAGGATTAACAATCCACAAGGATACAGAGGAGAGCTAATTAGGGTTCTAAAGAATGAAGACGATCATGCTGTTATTGTTGAATGTTCCAGTTATAGTGAAGAAGAACCCATGGAAGAAGAGTTTGATCAAAGGAATCAGCATAATAATCATGATTATCGCATGATGGCTGATATTCCATTATTATACATAACTTCAAAGTAGATGAGACAATAATTCTAGAAGAGGTGCTAGTAATCCAAAAGAATATCAAAGAGTTGATTGCAAATGAGCAAGATCAGAATAACGTTGCTGCTCAGAAGCATAAGAGAACCAAAGTTTTCAAAGAGGAAGATGATGTCATGGTGATCCTCAGTAAAAAGTTTCCAGTTGGTAGGTACAACAAGGTACAGCCTAGCCATTATGGTCCATTCAAGGCAGATGTAGTTCTTTATCCATAAAAGAACTCGAGGTCGAGTTCTTTGGAAGTGAAGGAGTCTGTTGTAGGAGATTAGGAGTCTTTATCGTTTAATGATGTTTTAATATTTTAGACTTTTTGTTTAATTTCTTTTTTGGATTTTTAGGGGTTTTTTCTTGTTTTTAAGATTTTTACTTATACTGATTTTTTTTTATGAGAAATTCCCTAGAATACCATCAAACCAAGTTTAGTTCCAAATCTAGCACCAACTTTTAAATGTTCCATCAGTACCATTATTTTGGAAGCTAACAGATTTTTCTGCCCTCACCTAATAAAGAACAAAAAGAGAAATTAATTTAGGTCTGTGAAAAAAAAAGAGAAACGGAGAACGAAGATTAGCGAGGCGACGGTGATCTCCGATTAGAATCTGTAATCGGCTCCGATCGAATTTGGGAATCGATTTCTCAAATTTTTTTAATCTATTCCATCTTTTGATCGTCGATCAGAGAGATACAGAGAGCGACAAAGATGACGTCATATGTTCTTCACAAAATCGAATCACGATCTTCACAAAATCATCACGATCGTGATTCGAATCACCTATCTCAACCACGATCTGGATCTCTACTCGATTTGGTATGTCCTTCTTCTCTTTTTTTGATCAATTTGGTATGTCCTTCTTTTCTTTTTTTGGATCGATTTGGGGAAAACAAAACCTTCATCTTTGGTTTGTCTCTGAATTTCCCCAAACGACATCTGATATGATATCGTTTAGCTCTTTTGATTCATTACTGCTATTTTCGTGGATAGTTTGCTCTGGTGATTGTTAATTGTGGAAATAGCTACTGGAATTTGCTATGTGTTTATGCAATTTAACTTGTGGTTGTGTTTCATGGCCTTACAATATGGTAATTAGCGTTTTTGTGGATTTGGCCTTTCAATATTGTCTATGGTTTTGTAGAATAGCATATGGCTTTAAATGTACACCCAATTAACAGTTGGTTATCAAGTTCTGATTAGTTGATATGCTTTTGATACATTATTGGCACTGTATCAACTCTTGAGATTTATGTGATTGTTGCAACTGAATATAAATTACAAAAAACTAATGCCTGAACTTAGAGTTATAGTGTCTATAACAACATTAAGAATTTGAATTTGTTTGTTCTCTTTAATAGGTGTTTTATGTTTCATATGGTAAAAATGACACTTGAGAGTTGTTGGGGTCGATTTCCACCCGATCGAGATTGGCCACCAAAAATGGTTAGAAGATCTTGGCACTAACCGACTTTGGAGTGACGAGCCAACGTTTGGCTAGGCATCAGGAAGAAGAGGTGATGAGCCAACTTTTGGCTAGGCATCAGGAAGAAGAAGTGATGAGCCAACTTCTGGCTAGGCATCAGGAAGAAGGGGTAACGAGCCAACGTTTGGCTAGGCATCAGGAAGAAGAAGTGATGAGCCAACTTTTGGCTAGGCATCAGGAAGAAGGGGTGACGAGCCAACGTTTGGCTAGGCATCAGGAAGAAGAAGTGATGAGCCAACTTTTGGCTAGGCATCAGGAAGAAGGGATGACAAGCCAACGTTTGGCTAGGCATCAGGAAGAGGAAGCAGTGATGAGCCAAACACATGGCTCGGTGACAGGAAGCAATGACGAGCCAAACACATGGCTCGGCGACAGGAAGCAGTGACGAGCCAACATCCCTGGCTCGGCGACAGGAAACAATGACGAGCCAACATGTTGGCAGACCAGCAAACGGTGATGAGCCAACATGTTGACAAACCAACAAACGGTGACGAACCAACATGTTGGCAAATCAACAAACGGTGACGAGCCAACATGTTGGGGAACCAATTTCTTGGCTCGGCATCGACGAACCAGACTAGCCAAACAGGCTAGACAAACGACTAGCCAGCCCGCCGATGACCCAACGAAGCAACGAACCCAATACCTTGTTGGGCCGAGGCAACAAGCCACAAGATATTGGTGGGCCGAGGCGACGAGGCAAAGAAAGAAGCCCTCATCTGAATCAGAGAAAATAAATCCCGAAGAATAAGGAAGTTCTTCTTTATCCTTTAGGAAAAGGTCTAGCCGACTATTTTGCGTATAAATAGACAATGTACCTCTTGAAAAAGGGGATCCGAAAATTGACCTAGCAAAACACTTGTTATTCTTTGCAATAGCTTTCAACACAGCTAAGATAATAAAAACCATCTTTGGATCTCTGTTCTTGGTTTCTTTACATAGAAGTTTGTCGAATCCCTAAATTCTCCTTACAAGTTTTGGTTGTGCGAGTTTCGACTCCCACAATTTGGCGCCGTCTGTGGGGAATCTCAAACTTTCTGACACCTAAGAACCACCGAATACGAGATCTGAAGCAATGACTACCGACGGAGACCAAAGCGGCGATGACGCAAGCAACACTGGCATCGATCTTCTTGGAACGAGGACCAATCCGCCACCAGCAAACACGAAAGGCACGTCTGAAACGCTGACAGAGTTGAAAAACATGATGACCACGTCGCTGAAGAATGCCGACGAGCAAGACAAGCTGAATAGCTCGCTGAGGGAGAGAATTGAGACACTGGCAACGGAGAGCCGAGCCAAAAACATATGATCCGGAGGAATTGGTTTGACTATGAACCCACCTGTTAGCGGAATAACCAGACGGCTCGGCTTAAACCCAACATTCCTGGATTTTTCAACACCATGTGACGCACCGAGGACTTTGGGAGGATTGCCACCACCATATCCCATCAACGAGCAGACACCCGCGGCGACAAGATCAAATATCACCGAGCCACCTCGGCTATCCGAGGAGCGAGAGGAGCCAGCGATGGGTATGACCTACACACCGACGGTGGGTCGGCTGCAGCAATCGTTCTTGACAAAGAAGGAGACCACAACGCAGAAAATCTCGCTGACGAAGGATTCGTACCTGCAATGACGGGAGTCCGAGCCAGCCAAGGTGATACTAACCTAAACCGAGCCAGGAATTTGGCAGAGGAAGAAGAAAATCTCCTCTGGGTCCAACAGGCGCAATATGCTGACGAACCAAGAACAACAAACCGAGCCCAGAGGGACGAGTTGGACGAAATCCGAGCCTCCTTGGAACGTGCCACTGCTGAGATGAAAGCCGTCAGTTCCCAGGTTCACAAGGCAACTAGCAAAGTCCCAGAGATTGACCGCGTACTAGAAGAAGCATACAATACCACATTTACAGCCTGGATTACCAAGGAAAGGATTTCCAACCCAAGTAAGATCAAAGTTCTAGTCTACGAAGGGACAACCGACCCAAAAGAACACATAACGGTGTTTATAATAGCAATGGGTCGAGCCAATTTCAGAGAAAGGGAGAGAGATGCCGGTTTCTGCGTCATATTTGTGGAGCATCTAAAGGGTGTAGCCCTCCAATGGTTTTCGAGACTAGAGCGGAACTCCATTGATGATTTCCAGCAGCTGTTTGCCGCTTTCCTGAAACATTACTCCATGTTTATGGATCGAGGAACCTCTGGACATTGACTCAAGAGCCTACGGAGACACTACGAAGCTTCATGGGAAGATTCAAAGCAGTGATGTCAAAAGTTGAGGGCGTAAGCGACAAGGCTGCTGTGCTCGCATTAAAAAGGGCTCTGTGGTATGAATTGGAATTCTGAAAAGAAATCGCTTTGAATGCGCCACTGTCGATCCAAGATGCGTTGCACCGAGCCTCAGATTTCATAGTCAACGAAGAGGAGATGAAGGTTTTGTCTCAGAAGTATGGAGTAGCCAAAACGACGAACCGTTCCTTCCAAACTCCGAACCAACCACCTCATAAGAAGAATACTCAAGGAAACGGATATGTACACCACGAGAAACCCAATTTCGGAGGAGCCCACAACTACCCGGTGGGGGCAGGCCAAGGCAAAACACCATGGAATATGTGGACACGAAATTAGAGTTCGTACGACGAAAAAGCTTATTTCGAGTATCATCACATGCACGGTCACTGAACTGCAAACTGCCAAACGTTGGGAATAAAGCTTGCGGCGAAGCTAGTGGCCGGAGAACTCGGTAACGCTGTCAACCTGAAAGATTTCGAGCGAGAAGATGAGAAGGATCATCCAAACCAGACAAAACAAAACGGAGATCTTCCCAAGCGAGGAAGGCGAGATGACGAGGTGATGCAATCAGGCTCCCGAAGAAGAATAAATATGATAATGGGAGGATCACAATACTGTTCAGACACGGTGTCATCAATTAAAGAATTCCAGCGGCGAGCCGATGCAAGTGTCAACTGGTCAGCACCTTTCAAACTTCCCAATGACGTCATCTCGTTCGAAGAAAGGGAAACCACCGGCATTGACCGACCGCATAATGACCCTCTTGTGATAGAATTGATCGTAGATGATTGCGACGTCGCCCGAGTTCTGATTGACACGGGAAGCTCCGTAGATGTGATTTTTTGAGAAACTCTCAGAAGGATGAACATAGACCTATCCAAAATCACAGCCGCGCCGAGGCCTCTAACCGGGTTCTCAGGAGAAATAACCATGACCCTTGGAACAATAAAGCTTCCCGTCTGAGCTGAAGAAGTAACCAAGATAGTGGAGTTTTCGGTTGCAGATCATCCTGCGATCTATAATGTGATTATGGGCACCCCCTGGATAAACTCCATGCGAGCCGTACCGTCAACCTATCATCTCTGCATCAAATTCCCGACCCCCGGAGGAGTCAAAACAATTTGGGGAAACCAAAAGGAATCACGCATTTGTTTTCTAGCCGAGCACAAACTCAGGAACCCCGTCACAGAGACCACTACCAAGAGAAAGAAGATGAATACTGACAGGGAACCCGAGAAGGAGTTGGCAAAACTCTTATAGCAATTACAGATTGCGGAGGATCGTGAGAGGAAGGGCAAACCCACCTGCGACCTCGTTGTTTCAGTGAACATTGATGGCAATCACCCAGATCGCTGTGTCGAGATAGGGGCCGAGCTGAAAGATCCGATAAAGGGAGAGCTGATTTCTTTCCTTAAAAAGAACGTAAACACCTTCGCATGGGAAGCAGAAGACATGCCCGACATCAGCATCAACGTGACATGCCACGAGCTGAATGTGGACCCGATCTTCAAACCAGTCAAATAGAAAAGGCAAAAACTTGGTCCGGACAGAGCACAAGCAGTGAATGACGAGGTGGAAAGATTACTACGCGTGGGATCAATAGTCAAAGCGAAGTACCCAGACTGGCTCGCTAACCCTGTGGTGGTTAAGAAGAAAAATGGGAAGTGGCGTGTATGCGTGGATTTCACCGACCGGAACAAGGCCTGTCCAAAGGATAGCTTCCCGCTTCCACATATCGATCGATTAGTGTAAGCCACGGCGGGCAACCAACTCCTTTCATTTATGGATGCTTTCTTCGGATACAACCAGATCCTAATGAACCCGGACGATCAAGAGAAGACAGCATTCATCACAGATCGTGGAATATATTGCTACAAAGTAATGCCATTCGGGCTCAAAAATGCCGGAGCAACTTACCAGCGGTTGGTCAACCGAATGTTCGCCGACAAAATCGGAAACACGATGGAAGTTTACATAGATGACATGCTGGTGAAGTCTTTGGAAGAAAAGGACCATGTAGCTCATTTAGAAGAATGTTTCGAGCAACTGAATCGGCATAACATGAAGCTCAACCCAACCAAGTGCAGATTTGCGATGACATCCGGAGAGTTCCTTGGATACTTGGTCACTCACCGTGGAATTGAAGCCAACCCGAAGCAGATTGATGCGCTCATACAAATGGTGTCGCCAAAAACAAAGCGTGAAGTCCAGAGGCTAACAGGACGGGTCGCCGCACTGAATCGGTTCATCTCTCGGTCAACTAATAAGTGTTTGCCTCTCTACGACACATTGCATGGGAACAAGAAGTTCAAATGGACATAGAAATGCGAACAGGCATTTCAACAGCTGAAAGAATACCTAGCCAGCCCTCCAGTACTTACGGAGCCAGTGGAAAGTGAGCCACTTTTTCTATACACGGCCGTTTTGGCAACAGCAGTGAGTGGAGTACTCATCAGGGAAGAGCGCAGCGAGCAGAAGCCTATTTTCTATGTCAGCCAAACTCTCACCGACGCTGAAACCCGGTATCCACAGATGGAGAAGCTGGCATTGTCTGTGATAATGTCCGCTCGAAAACTGAGACCATACTTCCAGTCACAATCAATTGTGGTTTTGACTACTTTTCCCCTGCGATCCATCCTGCATAGCCCTAGCCATTCTGGGAGATTGGAAAAGTGGGCAATAGAGCTGAGCGAATACGACATCGAGTATCGGATCAGAACTTGCACGAAGTATCAAGTCCTTGCAGACTTTCTGATAGAACTCCCAGAAGAAGTGATAGAAGAGACAGCTCCGAGCCCAATATGGAAGCTCCACGCGGATGGATCATCATCAAAACAAGGATCCGGAGTAGGAATACGGTTAACCTCTCCAACAGGAAAAATCCTCTAATAGTCATTCCGCTTGGGTTTTCGCGCATCCAATAACGAAGCAGAGTACGAAGCTTTGATTGCTGGAATGAAACTTGCTCTTGGACTCAAGGTTTCGCACATCCAAGCCTACTGTGATTCGTAGCTGGTGGTCAACCAAGTCAGCGGCGAGTACACAGCCAAATACGACCGAATGGAAGCTTATCTGAAGATCGTCAAAGAACTGGCTGCACAGTTCGAAGAGTTCACTTTCACACGGATACCACGCGGGGAAAACACTTCGACAGATGCATTAGCAGCACTCGCATCCACCTCCAATCCAGACCTGAAAAGGATAATCCTAGTAGAATTCATCAAACATCCAAGCATCAACCTCTCTGGCTCCATGAACGCGGTCACCCGCTCCCAAACAACCAACCAGGACGTAGACACAACCGGGGATGCTGGCGCCACCACTGTAGAGGACGACCGAAATATGTCACCTTCGGTGGAAGACGAGACAATCGAGATAGAGGGAGAGCCCGAAACAGATCCTCCGGCCGAAGGTGAAGCAGTCGACATGGAGGAAGATCCACAACCAACGGAAACAGACTACGGATGTGACAAAGAGTGTATGGGAGCAATCCGCGTTTACATCATGGACGGTGAGGTACCATCAGATAAGTGGGCGGCTCGAAAACTCAGAGCTCAAGTTGCTCGATACGTTCTATTAGACGGAAATGTTTTCAAGTGGAGATTCTCAGGACCGCTGATGGCCTGTGTCGAAGGCGCCGAAGCTAGAAAAATAATGGCATAGGTCCACAGCGGCTCGTGTGGCAACCACTCCGGCGGAAGAGTTTTGGCCATCAAGATCAAGTGTCATGGTTACTATTGGCCAACTATGTTGAAGGACTGCGAGAAGTTCTCTGCTAGGTGCAAAAATGCCAACGACATTCCCCAATGATTCACCAACCCACAGAGTTACTGTCCTCAATCTCAGCGTCCTACCCTTTCATACGCTGGTCAATAGATATTGTCGGGCCTCTACATAGGTCCAAACAGAAGAGGTTTCTGCTAGTTTTGACAGATTACTTCTCAAAATGGGTCAAGGCAGGCTCTTACGCCAACATAAAGGATGCCCAAGTAGAACACTTTGTCTGGAAGAATATCTTATGCCGACATGGAGTTCCATACGAAATTGTCACCGACAACGGCTCACAGTTTATCTCTACAAGGTTTGAAGATTTTTGTGAAAAATGGAAGATACGACTTAGCAAGTCTACCCCACGTTATCCACAATAGAATGGGCAAGCAGAAGCAGTGAACAAGACTATCCTGGACGGCCTGAAAAAGCGCCTCGATGCAAAGAAGGGACGCTGGGCAGATGAACTTGAAGGGGTGTTATGGTCACACAGGATAACTCTGCGACGAGCAACCGGTGAAACACCTTTCACCTTTGTCTACGGTGCGGAATGTGTCATCCCAGCAGAAGTCCAATTTCCTGGAGTCCACCGCAGACTTCTATCAGGGCAGGAGGGACTGAATCACCTCATGTTACTCGACGAGTTGGACTTGGTCAACGAACGATGAGACCAAGCGCTGGTTCGGATTCAAAATTACCAGCAGGCAATGGCTAAATATTACAACACCAACGTCAGAAGTCGGAAGTTCAAAGAAGGTGATCTGGTTCTCCGCAAAGTTTTTCAGAACATAGACGAAATAAACGCTGGCAAACTAGGAGCAAACTGAGGAAGGACCCTACAAAATCACCAAAATAGTTCGACCAGGAGTACATGAGCTCTCAAACATGTCTGACGTTCCGATACCAAGATCTTGGAACGCAATGCACCTAAAAAGGTACGACTACTAAGTCACTTAACATGAACTACGGGACAACTTGATCCCTGAAAAGGGTACGTAGGCAGCTCGTCTTCGGATGGGTTCAGTTGTCCCCCTCCTTAAAAAAGGGGGGGGAGTGGGTACGTATACATGTATACTTCCATACCTCGCATTACACTTCTCAAAGAAAATAACTTCAAACTATCTCAAACACAAACTTGTGTCAGTCGACCTATGCAAGTCACAAACTTTATATCCTTCACGGATATCCTATCACCTCGTCTTGTTATTAGCCACAACAGATGGACTACCACATCCTTTACGGATTTTAAACCACTATCTCTATACGGGATATGGTTCTCAAACACCCTCTCACGGGTATAAAAGCGCGCTATACAAATTATGATTGGGTGTATCCTGGTCAAATATCCGAAAGGTATATGCTGGACGATATTCTTACAAGTTTATCTTCGAGAGTGACCAGTAAGTCGAAAACTCGCAAGTCTTAAAACTCGAAGTAAACTCTTAAACCCAGTAAACACCTCTTGGTACACTGGTCGTAAACATCTCTAAAACATGATACTAAACCTACCGATTAGTATGAGATTTTAAATATGTTTCAATGTCAAAAGAACGGGAATGTAAGTCGGAACACCGCAAACCCTAAACTGACAACAAAGCACTCAATACAAAGACAACCATACGTTTCCTAACACGATGGTTCGCGATATATAACATCAAAATGTAGCAAAACGAATACGCAAACATAAGCAAAAAATCCAAACATAAAGGAATCATGCCGACGGACGGCAGCCATTACACAACTAAAGAGTAAAACATACAAAAACCAAGTAGATAAAGCCGTCCAGGCACTTATGTTCAAATTACAAAAGAAAAGAGTTTCGAGTTAAAGGAGCATTAGTCAGTTGGGAGGATCCAACTCGGCAGCTTTCTCCTCGGCAAGAGCAGCAACTCCAGGCGTACCGAGATTGGAGCCGGCAAAATCTACAACTCTGACTTTTGCTACTGCATTCTCCACTGGCTCGCTCCCAAGGAGGGTGTCTACAGAGTCAAAAAAACCGGCGAAAGCATCAAATCCTTCTTCAGCTCGGCCTCAATTCTCTCAAATTTATCAGTCGCATCGGCTAAATCGACCCTCCACCCTGCCAACTTTGCCGCCTCGGAGTCCAGAGCAGGCGCATCATCTTTTTGCAGTATCTCGAGCAACTGCAAGTTGCTGTCAACTTGGGCAAGATCAAGCTCCTTCTCCTTAGCTACCTTCAGCTCGTCGACGCTTTTTTCAATCTTAGCAAACCGCTCTTGAAACTTCTCCAGCATCTCTCGCCTCGCCGCCTTCCGCACCTTTTTAACATCTGCCTCATGCAGGGCTCGAGAAGCGACGAGCTGCCGTTTCAGAGACTCAATTTCAACAGCTTTTTCTGCTTAGAGCGGTCCAACCTCATTGCCAAGTCACCTGTTTTGTCCCACTCATCCTTGAGATACGCTTTCTCCTTAGCAAGGGTTTCAATCCGAGCTGAGGCAGTTGCCAGTTCGTCAGCATGTTTTCCCTCCAGCTCGGCAACCTTATCTTTAAAGAAGGATGTATCCTTGCGGGCATCTTCGATCCGGCGCCTGTCTTTCCGTATATCATGCTCGAAGGTGGCAACGATCTTGTTGATAGATGCGACGAACTGATCATAGGAAGAAGCAGTCAGTACTTAGTTGTTTTTGCTAAAAACAAAATGAGCAATCTCCAAACATACCTTCGTGCCTCGGAGCGACATGTCAGCATAGAGGTCGCCATGAGAAAGCACATCAAGAGGTGGCAACCTATCCCCCGAACAACAAACCTGTGAGAAGAGAGTCACCAAGGCTGCCTTGTCGTTACATATCGGCTTGGATCCTTCGTGCCTAAACGTTGGCACCGGCTCATCAGTAGTAGGATCGGCAGGCTTATGGCGTTTTCTTCTCTCCTGTTTCTCCTTAGCTTTTTCTATGTCAACTTCAGGACGTTTACTGGGAGTCTGCCTCTTGCTCCCATTGTGTTGAGAGATGGGTGAAGCAGAAGGCCTGACAACCGAGACAAGAGCCGAAACCACTTCCCTAGGCTCGGCATCGAGAACTGGAGGCTCGGGAAGAAGATTTTGTTCCACCACAGCAACAGTCTGGCCAACCATCTCGGTAGTTGGCTTGGTAATTTGTTCAATTAGGCCAGACGCTTCGTTGGCTCGGCTGGCTGCCTCTCTTACTTTCTTCTCTTTCAGCACCTTCTTGTCACGGATCGTTGGTCTCTTTCCCATTGTCTATTCTTGGAGATTTCGAGATAGGGATTCGGATTCCGAACTATCTGATACTTCGACACCAGCAAAGATGGCTCGGGCTTTTTCAACTCTCCTTAGGGAAAAATGATTTTCCCAATGACACTTCCCTGCAGCAAGCGTGTTCCGAAGCGTAAGTGTATCTTCTGGGAAATGTGGGAGAATCTGCCGCACTGAAAAACAAAGCAAAGAAAGTGGTCAGCTCGCTTCGGAATATTAAAAAAAACGATAGATTTCCTGAAAATCTACGGCTCGCCCACCAATAGTTTCCCATTCAGTTTTGGCATGGCAGACACATTTGGCTTCTACCGTAGTGTTGTTAAGGGGAACAAAGAAAAAGTAGCTCCCCCAGTTGCTATCTTTGCTTCGGAAGCCTTCGATGATCTTTCTCTGCTTCTTGTTAGAGATATAGTAGGCTTGGGAGTTTTTGATCTTCCGGAATTCAAGGAACTGCCGAAGATGGGAAGCGCGAATGGTCACGTCACACTCATAGCTCCGAACCAGAATCCCAACTAAATGACACATCCCCCAAGGAGTAAGTTGGCTCGGCGCTAACCCATGTTTAGACAAGAAGCGGGTGATCAATCCGGGAATTGGAAAGCAAAGCAGGCTTCTGTAAAATAAACTCTCATAAAGAGCAAAACACCCAGACGGCAGAGTTTCGGCTCGGTCTGCAGAGGTAGGAACAATCAAATCGACATCCTCCGAAATATTGAATCGATGCCTCAACGCTTCCAAGGATTCAGCTATGCACAGAGACGAACTAGGTGGGTCAGGTCGCCTCTTAGGAGCTTTCCTCTTACACTTTCGCCTCGTCGATGTGCTAGCCTAGTGGCTCGTAAACAGCCTCTCCAACCGCATCTTTTCTGCCTCTTCAAGAGTGTATTCTTCTGGTTCGGCTTTGATTTCTTCGAGAGCCTTCTGTATCAAAGCTGCCTCGGCATCAAAAGCCTTGTCAACTAATGAGGGGACGACGATCTGCAACTGATCTAAGGGAGAAGTAGGATCAACTGGTTTGGTAACCTCCGGAGACAACACCATCCTGCGTCCAAGCAACGAGGCAGAATTTGCCGAGCCCACGGAATCTTCCAGCTCGGCGATGAGAGACATTGGAGATTTTGGCTCGAAATCAAACTGATACTTGGCAGGAATTGGAGAAATCTGGGCTCGGAGACACACTTGATATGAAGAATTTCGGCTCGGAGATAAAGAAGATCAAGCCAACAGCGCGATCCGGATGATGATGGATCGGAAAATTCAAACACTCGCCGCAGATGTATGAAGACAGATCGGAAAATGCAAGGGCTCGTCGGATGAGTTCGAAGATGGATCGAAAAATGCAAACTACCACTGAGCCACGTTTGAAGATGGGTCAGAAAACTCAAAGAGTTGGCGGCGGAAGAGAAGAAACCAATCGAAACCTAGCCAAAACTTGAAAATAAAAAGAGAGAAAATAATAGAGAGAAGAGAGCTATCTGATTTTTCAGAAATGTGGAGAAATGAGTTATGGGGAGTAAAGGCAAATATCTGAATATAAAGACGCATGGAAGCATAGCGCGTGATGCCACGCGGCCTCGGGAACATGCAAAAACGTTTGCAGTTCCCAATAAAGTTATGGTCATGATAAGAGATACTTCAAGCCAACATTACTGCCGAGCCAAAGACAAATCAAACTTATTGGAATGGTTCGGCAACATATCAGAGAAAAGATGGTTCGACAACATGACAACTTGAAAGGGGCATCACGAGCCAAAACAGCTCGGTCACACAAGTGATAAGTTGGCTCGGCAGCATATCAAAAGAAGATGGCTCGGCGGAATGGCAGTCTGGACAATTCAGCGAGATGACGAACCAAAACAGCCCTGTAACGCGACAGCCTCAAGTGGCATCACGAGCCAAAACAGCTCGGTCACATAAGTGATAGGTTGGCTCGGCAGCGTGTCAAAGAAAGTTGGCTCAACAGCATAACACGCCAGTTTTGGCTCAGCAAAGAACGCCTCGCCAAAACTTTCCCTCAAAGTTGTTCGGTAACATAAGATAAGTCTTGGATACCAATCTCAGAGATGGCCAACTTTCACCTCGTCATCATCATCACTGACTCTAACGAGCTGGGGGGGCTAACTGTTGGGGTCGATTTCCACCCCATCGAGATTGGCCAACAAAAATGGTTAGAAGATCTTGGGACTAACCGACTTTGGAGTGACGAGCCAACGTTTGGCTAGGCATCAGGAAGAAGAAGTGATGAGCCAAATTTTGGCTAGGCATCAGGAAGAAGAAGTGATGAGCCAACTTCTGGCTAGGCATCAGGAAGAAGGGGTGACGAGCCAACGTTTGGCTAGACATCAGGAAGAAGAAGTGATGCGCCAACTTTTGGCTAGAAATCAGGAAGAAGGGGTGACGAGCCAACGTTTGGCTAGGCATCAGGAAGAAGAAGTGACGAGCCAACTTTTGGCTAGGCATCAGGAAGAAGGGGTGACGAGCCAACGTTTGGTTAGGCATCAGGAAGAGGAAGCAGTGACGAGCCAAACACATGGCTCGGCGACAGGAAGCAATGACGAGCCAAACACATGGCTCGGCGACATGAAGCAGTGACAAGCCAACATCCCTGGCTCGGCGACAGGAAATAATGACAAGCCAACATGTTGGTAGACCAGCAAACGGTGACGAGCCAACATGTTGGCAAACCAACAAACGGTGACGAGCCAACATGTTGGCAAACCAACAAACGGTGACGAGCCAACCTGTTGGCGAACCAATTTCTTGGCTCGGCATCGAGGAAAGTCAGACGACAAAGCCAAGACCTCGGCTCGACATCGACGAACCAGACTAGCCAAACAGGCGAGACAAGCGACAAGCCAGCCCGCCGATGACCCAATGAAGCAACGAGCCCAATACAATGTTGGTCCGAGGCAACAAGCCACAAGATATTGGTGGGCCGAGGCGACGAGGCAAAGAAAAAAGCCCGCATCTGAATCAGAGAAAAGAAATCCCGAAGAATAAGGAGGTTCTTCTTTATCCTTTAGGAAAAGGCCTAGCCGACTATTTTGCGTATAAATAGACGATGTACCTTTTGAAAAAGGGGATCCGAAAATTGACCTAGCAAAACACTTGTTATTCTTTGCAACAGCTTTCAACACAGCTAAGATAATAAAAACCATCTTTAGATCTCTGTTCTTGGTTTCTTTACATAGAAGTTTGTCGAATTCTCCTTACAAATTTTGGTTGTGCGAGTTTCGACTCCCACAAGAGTGATGATTGCCACTCGTTTCTATTTGTGTGGGATACATGTGATTGTGGAGAAGGCAAAGAAGAGTGATATACCAACCATCGACAAGAAGAAGTAAGTATATAGATATCAGTATCCTCTCATTGGGACCTTACTTGTTATTGATGACTAAGTTTTTTTATTTCGGGATCTCAAATTTTCAGATACCTAGTTCCGGCTTATCCCAAAAATTACAACAGTTTAACCTTGTACTGTTCTTTATTTCAAGAAAGTTTGGTGGAGATCTATGCTGATTTTGGCGGGTGGAAGTTAAATGACAAGCTCCAATTGTAATTTTTTGTAGATAGGAACAAAGGAGGATCCCTTTGTGAGGCAGGTGAGAACGTCACATACAAGGAGCTAGTTGAGATGGTTGTCAAAGATTTTGGCATTGATTGCTCAGTTAAAGAAAGAGATGTCACTCAGTTATGGACTTCCAATGAGAATGAAAGTGATGGTAGATGATTCTCTACCTATTTATGTGCGAAATGATCGCCAAGTAAGAACATTCATCAAGAAGATAAAAGAAGATGATGAACTAATTCATTTGTGTGTAATGGTAAGTCGCACATGTTACCGAGTTATTACTGTTACATAGCTTTCAATTTAAGTGTGCATTCTTTGTTTATTAACTATATAGAAAGGCTTTCACAAATATTTATAAAACCTTCCTAAATACAAATTTCGGGAAGGATTCCTAAACATTTAGCTTACTTACTAAAACGTATGTCACATTTTTTAGCTTACTTACTACTCTTTCAATACTAAATTCATTTCCATTTGGTTTAGGTGAGTGACAAATGCAACGAATTTGCTCTTGATATTGTTGATAGCGACATTCAATCAAAGACCATACACAATGACCAGATTTGTGATGTGGAGAACACACAAATGTTGCAAGTTTTAGATGGTGATCCATACATAAATGAATCTAATGCGCATGCAAAAAAACATGTAATATTCTCTTACACAAATTTTCGTGATGTACATTCCTTGCTCTTTGATGATTTAGGAAGCATTCCTAAATCACTTGTAGCTCTTTTTCATGAACATACTTGTGATACAACGCACATAAATGCTAACTATAGGCAAGTAACAACGAATGTGATTGGAAAATTAATTTGTAGCAACTATCGAGAAAAGTGATGTATTGCATTTTTACGCATTCTAACCCATGTTTTCAATGGTGTTTCGAGTCGTTTCGATGGTTTTAGTGTCTTTTCAGGGTTTGAACACGTTTGGAAGGAACCTAAGGCATTAGGAGCATAAAAAGAAGCAAAAAGAGCACAAAAGAGGCTGGTCTCTCAAACCGCACCTTTTCAGCCTCGTCAAGAGTATATTCTATTGGCTCGGCTTTGATTTCTTCAAGAGTCTTCTGTATCAAACTCGCCTTGGTATCTGCCTCGGCATCAAAGGCATCATCAACCAAAGATGGGATATCAGTCTGCAGCCGATCCAGCGGAGATCTAGGCTGGACTAGTTCGGTAATCTGAGGAGATAGCACCATCTTACGACCAAGCAGTGAAGCAAAGTTTGCCAACCCAATAGAATCTTCCAGCTTGGTGGTATGCGATATTGGAGATTTTGGCTCGGGAATTCACTAGATACTTAGCAAAAATGGAGGAATTTCGGCTCGGATACACGGAAGATGAGGGCAACACCGCGATCCAGATGATGATGGATCGGGAAAATTGAACACTCATCGCAGATATATGAAGATGGATCAGAAAATATAAGAAGTTGCCGGATGAATTTGAAGATGGATCGGATAATTTAAAGAGCCGCCGAGCCACGTTTGAAGATAGGTAAGAAAATTCAAAGATTCGGCGGCGAAAAAGGAGAAATCAATAGAAACCTAGCCAAAGTTTAAATACAAAAAGAGAGAAAAGAAGAGAGAGAAGAGAGCTACCTATTTTTCGGAAATGTGGAGAAGTTATGAGGAGTGAGGGCAAGATTCTGGATATAAAGACGCTTAAAAGCACATCGCATGACACCACGCGACCTCGGGAACACGCAAAAATGTTTGCAGTTCCCAATAAATTTATGGTTATGATAAGAAGAATACTCTGTCATCGAGCCAATATTATTGCCGAGCCAAAAACAAATCAAACTCAGCAAGATGGCTCGGTAGCATATTGCAACGGTTCGGCAGAATAAAGATGGCTTGGCAGTCGGACAACCCAGATGGCATGGAAACGACGGCTGCCAAGACAATTATACAATCATGCCGAACCAAGGATGGCTCGGCAATCAGACAACCCAGACAGTTTGGCAATGATAGTTGTCGAGGCAATCCGGTGATAATGCCGAACCAAAGATGGCTCAGCAACATGGAAGCCTGAAGTGATATGACGAGCCAAAACTGCTCGACCACATTCTTGCTGTAACGCCTCGGCATACAAGGATTTGTCGGCCTCTCGACAATGTCCCGAGCCAAAATGGCTCGGTAATTCAAGTAACAAAGCAGCTTGGTGACAGCGCACACCAGAATATCTCGGCAGCACGTCAGAGAAAAGATGGCTCGGCAGCATGACATGCCAGTGTGGCTCGGCAATGTCTCGCCTCGGCAGTAAGGCGAGCCAAAATGGTTCGACAGATATCTCCACCGAAGTGGTTCGGCAGCACAAGAGAGGTATCGGAGGACAATCTCGGAGATGACCAACTTTCACCTCGTCATCATCATCACTGACTCTGACGAGCTGGGGGGCTAACTGTTGGGGTCAATTTCCATCCCATCGAGATTGACCGCTGAAAATAGCTAAGTATAGATTTTGGGCCTAGCCAAACCCAGCGGGATGGGGGGACCAGCTTTGGTTGTACGCGACGAGCCAAAATGTTGGTGACCAGCCAACATCTTGGTGACGAGCCAACAAACGGTGACGAGCCAACATGTTTGCGACGCGCCAACTCACGGTGACGAGCCAACATGGTGGTGACACGCCAACAAACAATGACGAGCCAACATGTTGGCAACGAGCCAATAAACGGTGACCACCCAACATGTTGGCGATACGCCAACTAACGGTGACTCGCCAACATGTTGGCGACGCACCAACTTACGGTGATGAGCCAACATGGTGGCGACGCGCCAACAAACGATGACGAGCCAACAAACGGTGACGAGTCAACATGGCAGTGACGAGCCAACATGGTGGCAACGCGCCAACAAATGGTGACGAGCCAACATGTTGGCGACAAACCAACAAACGGTGATGAGCCAACATGTTGGCAATGAACTAACAAACGATGACAAGCTCGACAACACGGCAAGCTCGGCAACACGACGACGAACCAGTGAGCTCGGCAACACATTGACAAGCTGGCAACACGGCGAGCCAGCAAGCTCGGCAAACAGACGAGCTCGGCAACACGCCGACGAGCCGGCGAGATTGGCGACACAATGGCAATCTCAGCAAGCATGACAAGCCGGCGGGCCCGGCGACGAAGCAAAAATCTGAGTAATCATGGGCCTAGCCCAAGGATATGAAGAGTAGTTTGAGAAAGGCTAAGTTCGCAGTGAAGAAACAATGGTGGGCCGAGCTCGAGAGAAGTTGGAAGCCGAGCCCAGCTGTAAAATGCAAGATGTCATAACCGACTCGCGAAAAGGAAAATCCCGAAGAATAAGGAAGTTTTCCTTTATCGTTTAAGAAAAGGCCTAGCCGACTTATTCTTGTATAAATAGACATATACCCCTTTGAAAAAGGGGGACACAACTTTACCTAGAAAAAACACTTGTTACTTTCTCTGCAAACAGCTTTCTAAACAGCTTGAGTAAAAACACCATCTTTGGATCTCTGTTCTTGTGTTTCTTTTCCTATAAGTTTTTCGAATCCTTAAATTTTCCTAACCAAGTTTAGTTGTGCGAGTTTCGACCCCCACAGATCCCCTCATCTTTGGACGACCTTTCTTATGCACTGCTGGAGTTATCATAGATGTGAGGAATGGGCGAATAGATCTCCACCTGGGAGACATTATCATGAAGTTTGAGATGGACAAGCTGCAGAAAAAGCCTATGTTGGATGGACAGACATTCTCGGTCGATGACTCACTAGAGATCTCTAACAAGGCTGCAGAAGAGATTCTAGTTGATGACCCATTCGAGATTGCTTTAACAAAGGCTGCGAGCGAGCATGGATTTTTGAGTGACGACGCGACTGGATATGCAGAGATGTTGAACTCGAGTCAGATTTTGGGGAAGATGGTCGCCTACATGAGTTTGGACGAGGCTGTCGAGAAGTCTCCAGCAACAACCCTTCCTGCACCATCTAACCCATGGAGTGAGCTGAAACCTCCTAAGGTAGAGCTCAAAACACTTCCAGCCGGGCTAATGTACGCATTTCTAGGTCCTAACTCTTCTTACCCTGTGATCATCAATGCTGATTTGAATAATGCGGAAACTGTTTTGCTTTTGTGTGAACTTAGAAAGTATCGCAGGGCCTTAGACTATTCACTGTATGATATTACAGGCATTTCACCTGATCTTTGCATGCACAGGATCCATCTAGAAGATGAGTCGATGACTTCTATAGAACATCAGAGACGGTTAAACCCGAATCTAAAAGATGTTGTAAAGAAGGAGATAATAAAACTTCTAGAGGCGGGAATCATATACGCTATCTCTGATAGTAAATGGGTGAGCCCTGTCCATGTTGTGCCAAAGAAAGGTGGAGTGACTGTGGTTAAGAATGATAAGGACGATTTGATCCCAACTAGGACGGTCACTGGCCATCGTATGTGCATAGATGATAGGAAATTGAACTCTGCTACTCGTAAAGATCATTTTCCTTTGCCATTTATTGATCAGATGCTTGAGAGGTTGGCTAACCACGCTTACTATTGTTTTCTAGATGGTTATTCTGGTTTCTTTCAGATTCCCATCCATCCAGACGATCAGGATAAGACCACATGCACATGTCCCTATGGCACTTATGCTTATCGCAGAATGCCATTTGGTTTGTGTAATGCACCAGCCACGTTCCAGAGATGCATGATGTCGATTTTCACTGACATGATTGAGGACATAATGAAAGTTTTTATGGATGATTTTCCTGTCTATGGATCTTCTTTTTCTGTTTGTCTTTCTAATTTGTGCAGGGTATTACGACGCTGCGAGGAGAAGCATCTTGTGTTAAACTGGGAGAAGTGTCACTTCATGGTCAGAGATGGGATCGTTTTGGGACATCGAATTTCAAAGAATGGTATCGAGGTAGACAAGGCGAAGATCGAGGTGATGAAAAGTCTGCAACCACCTGATTTTGTCAAAGGGAATAGGAGTTTTCTGGGACATGCTGGGTTCTATAGGAGGTTCATCAAGGATTTCTCCAAGATTGCTAGACCTTTGACTCAGCTTTTGTGCAAGGATGTGAAGTTTCACTTCGACAATGCTTGTCTTGAGGCCTTTCTTACAATCAAAGGAGCACTTGTTAGCGCACCAATCGTGCAACCACCAGATTGGGAGCTACCTTTCGAGGTAATGACGGATGCTAGTGACTACGCAGTAGGGGCTGTTTTGGGACAAAGGAAGGAGAAGAAGCTTCATATCATCTACTATGCGAGTAGGACTCTTGATGATGCTCAATGCAAGTACGCTACCACAGAGAAAGAGCTTCTTGCCATAGTGTTTGCTTTTGAGAAGTTCCGGTCATATCTTGTGGGGTCTAAGGTGATTGTACACACCGATCATGCTGCTTTGAGGTACCTTCTCACCAAGAAGGATGCCAAACCTAGACTACTAGGATGGATCCTCCTGCTGCAGGAGTTTGACTTGGAGATTAAAGACAAGAAAGGCATTGAGAACGGTGTTGCAGATCATTTGTCACGACTACGTGTAGAGGAAGGTGTCCCTTTGGATGATTTCCTTCCTGAGGAGCACGTATATGCCATCAGCCTTGGGAACATGGACCATTACACACCTTCTCGCGACACCACACTTTCTGAGATCCCTTGGTTTGGTGACATTGCGAACTAGCAGCCTGTAGAAAGTCAGCCTGGAACCTGCAACTCTCCATGTGAGTATCAAAGTCATAGAGGTTACCCAGCTCGTTGAGAGAAATCTCGTAGAGGAGACCGCTGGAGAAGTATGAGAGCTTCCCTTCACTTGGGACATTGATCGCGATATCCTCGCACTTGATCTCTGCAGAAGTAAGGAATTGTCTGACCAACTCCGGGTAAAGGGGGTACGTCTGATACGCAACTGTGCCTAAACCCATCCGCTGCAACATGGCTCTCACATCATCTGCGATGCCCATCCTCTGCAAAGTCCTCTCACAAATGAACTTTGTGGGCGCCATCTCAACCCGAAGCAGACCGTTGTAGCAGATGCAATTGTGCATTGCCCATGCATCTCCATACCGACGGTTCATGTAACGGGAGGATCTCTGCATCTCCCCAATTGTCATGTGAGGAATCTTTGGAATCATTGGTCCCAGAATGGGAGTGTTGTCCGGTCTTCGGTCTAGGCCACAGAGGGGTTGTTCGCTCCACTTCTTCCTCCTCGTCTTCTTCCTCCTCGACATTAGGGACGAAAGTTTTACCCATTCTCTGCAAAAAGCAAACAAAATCCATATTTATCAAAATTTCCGAAAATATGTAAACGATAAGAAATTTTTCAAATCTCAATCAATATTCATTATCACAGTTAAATTCAACCACCAAGACAAAACAACATTCCATAATCACAACTCAAATCAATCCAATTCGAATTTTCTTCAAAAATATCCAAAAATTTCTTCTAAATTCCAAATTTGAAGTCTAATCACACAAATCAACGAAAAAATCATGGCGGGGTTCAAATTCATCCTAGAATACCATAGCAAGCCACGAAAATCACCAAGAACAAATCACAAAACCCGAATTCCAACTTTTCAAAAATTATTTTCGGACTGAAAAATAGAAATATAGACACGTACCTTTGCAGATCGAGTGAGAAGGTTATAGAATCAGAAAGAGGATGAAAATCCGAGTAGGTTAGAGCCAAAAATCACTCAAATCCGTTAACTATGGAGAAAGTTAGGGTTTTGAGAAAATTTCTCCAAGAACACCAAAAAATCGCGTGGGGTTGGGGGGGGGGAGAGAGAGGAGAGAAAAACAAGTTTTGATCTTTAAAATCGGATATAGGAATTTTAAAACATGTTTTTCGGTTCGGTTTTAGTGATTTAAACCGGAAAAATCGAGAAAGGGGACTTACCTGGGACTCGGATCGATCGATCTGGCCCCCCCTTTTTTTTTTTTTTTCCCGGTGAACCTGAAACAGTGATAACTAAAACTAAAAGTTAGAAATCAAATGAAAAACTAAGTATGTATACTTACCGGTGGGTTGCCTCCCACCCAACACTTGTTTTAAGTCACGAGCTTGACTTGGATGCTGTCTAGGCTTGAGGCAGATCACTGAGAGGAATGGTGTCTCCTTCAGTGTTTCGGTGTCAGCGAGATATGGCCCTAGGCGTTGACCATTAACCACAAATTCACCTCCTGCAGTGTCCAGCAACACAATAGCTCCATATGGTCGTACCTCCTTGATGGTGAATGGACCCGACCATCGCGATCGCAGCTTCCCAGGAAAGAGTTTCAGGCGAGAATTGAAGAGCAACACCTGATCATTTGCAGCAAAGTTCCTGGGAATGATTTTCTTGTCATGGTAGGCTTTAGTCCTTTCCTTCTAAATCCTCGAATTCTCATAAGCTATATGACGAATCTCATCTACCTCATTAAGTTGCATCAAACGTCTCTCATAAGCAGGCTTGATGTCAAAATTCAGCAACTTAACGGCCCAAGCTGCTTTGTATTCGAGCTTCACTCAAAGATGACAAGACTTCCCATATACGAGATGGAATGGTGTCATTCCTAAAGGTGTCTTGTAAGCAATCATATACGCCCAAAGAGTGTTATCAAGCTTCACGGCCAAATCTTTCCTTTTGGTGCTTACAGTCTTCTGCTGAATGCTCTTGATCTCCCTGTTGGAAATCTCAACTTGTCCACTCGTCTGCGGATGGTAAGGGGTGGCTACCTTATGCTTTACTCCATGCTTCTTCAAAAGACCCTCAAAGACCTTGTTGATGAAGTGAGATCCACCATCGCTGATTACAACTCGAGGCACACCGAAACGTGGAAAGATCATAGACTTAAACATCTTCAAAACCACCTTGGCATCATTGGTTGGACTAGCCAGCGCTTCAACCCATTTAGACACGTATTCCACTGCGACAAGGATGTATTGATTCCCATAAGAAGATGGGAATGGACCCATGGAATCAATACCCCAAACATCGAACACCTCAACCTCTAATATAAAATTATGAGGCATCTAATTCCTCTTGCTTATGTTCCCTTGCCTTTGACATGAATCACACTTAGAGACGAAGGCATGAACATCTCTAAACATAGTCGGCCACCAGAAACCAGCTTGGAGAGCCTTGGACACCGTCTTAAAAGTAGCAAAGTGTCCTGCATAATTGGAACCATGGCAATGAAAGAGAATACCAGGGACTTCTTCCTCTGAAACGCATCGTCTGAAAACTCCGTCTGAATACTGCTTGGATCAGGGTCTTACACATCACGGGAGGCTAAGCTGTCATTGATCCAAAACCCGGTGATCCGAGTGGTTGCTAAGATCATAGGGCACAGCATGTTCGCTAAGAAGGAAGCAGGTTTTTTGAGCTTTGATGAGTTGCAGATGTTGCACTACGGGCTTCCTTCGTTTGTTCGTGACATCTACCACGAGCCACCTCGATTTGGGTTTAACACGAACTTCGGAGCGATCTTTGCCGCAATTTTAGTACAGAAGAAGTTTCAGGGGCTTAACACTTCGAGACAGAGGGCGGAGTTTGTGGGGAGTCTCTTTACTCCTATTTTCAGGTACCATGGGATTGACCTCAATGCGACCAAGTAAGTCGACACACTTGATTAATTTGATGAGCGGTACTTCAGGCACATCACCATTCTCAAGGCGGGCCTAAAGTACCAGTTCCATGATCGAGCTGACGTCTCTCATCTGTGCCAGCTCCCACTTTCCGATCTCACAGAACTCACATATAGGGAGAACCTGAAGTTCTTACATGCACCCGAGTTCATGTGCTCCGCCTCATCCACCACCACTGCACCTAGGCGTCGGAGTAGCTCCTTGAGAGGCAGTACTTCATAGCCTCACCTGCAGGACGATAGAGTGCCAGACTTTACTGCACAACAGACGTCTCAGGCACAGGCTACGATGGAGCAGCTGCTTCCCGAGTATACTGGTCAGTACGATCTTCCCTCTTTACCTGCAGATGCTACAGATGACACTACAAGAAAACTGGGTATGAGTGACTCCCGAAAACATCACAAAATGGTCACAAAATCGTAATTTACGACTACTTAGAGACTAAAATAAGTAGTCGCAAATTGTTGGTCGCAAAATAAAACAGTCGCAAAGTAGTCGCCTATGGAGGACTAATTTGTGACCGTTTTAATTCGTCGGACATAAGCGACTACTTTGAGACAACATTTAATAGTCATATATTAAAGACTAAATAGTGACAACGTTAATTTAGTTGCAAAACTGTCACGTATTAGCAACTTCTTTGCAACCATCTTAGTTAATATATATATTTTTTTTTTATTTTTTTTTTCAAATTTAAAAAGCTGAAATTAAAACAAAAATTCGAATGTTGAAAATTATTAAAGCAAAATAAACATAAAATATAAGATCCATAACATATGTTCCATAGGACTACAAACATACATGGAATAAAAGATAACATATATTCACATTATGTTCTAAACACATGAAAAATGCATTTAAAATAAGAAAGAGGATGATGAAATGTTTTTCTAGGGTGCAATGGCAATCGCGGGATCACTGTCCTTCAAGTAAGAGATGAGAGGGATCTACTGACCTGGATTTATTGCAGCATCAATTTTAATTCCAAGCAAGTCAGATGATCCATGAACATATGATGTTACCTGCATATTCTCAAAATTTCAACGAGGAAAAGTTCTTAAAATCTACACAACAATATAGTGTCATAAAAGCAAAGTCAAAGATATGGAGAAACCTCTATACATGATACGACCCCCTTAGTAACAGAGATAATATCTCCTCCAAGGATGCATCGTGAATCTTCTCAGGATCAGTCTGCTATCAAAATGGCATTTTATTAAAGGTTTGGGCCGATGCACATCACCACTTGAAAATCAGCTTCAACAACATACGTAAACAGATCATCCACAGACACACACAAAATATATCATCAACTCTCACCTTGATTGTAGTATCGGTATAAGGGAATTAAGAAGCTTGAGTACATCTGCTGAATTCAACTTAGCAACTGAATTAGCAATCACCTGTAACACATATAGAACTGGAAAAATTAAGAAGAAACCAAACAAGCAACAAACAAGGTAGAGAAACAGACAGAAATGATCTTATGAACCTGTTCATCTCGGTTGTACAAGCAATCCAACATAAGAGAATGGTCATCAGCATGCAATGCTTGTCTCAAAAGAACGCTAATAGAGGCTGCGGTAGAAGGCTTATCATCGGTCGGGGAAGAAGCCTTATTACTCTCCTCACTGCTAAGTTTTTCAACGCCTAATAACTGAAGACTCTCAAGTTTATCACCTATAGTCGGCTCGTTATGAGCATCATCTACCAGGACTCCATCTCTATCTTCATCAATACCTATATATTACCATCAAATTGGAACCCTAATATAAGATTCGCCAATCAAGTCATGAAATCTCTAGCTAGACTCATCCAGAGCTGAGCTTTATCCTCAAGAAAGCTGTAAATTTCTAGCAAACGGGTTTTCAGGTATTTGATATATCTTACCAGAATCTCGCGTAGAGGGTATATCGGGATCAGCTCAGCTCGTTTCCTGTTCTTCTTCTTCTGCTTCTTCTCTCGGAGAGGAGTATCGGCGATTTCACCTGTTCGATACATAAAAAATACCACAGCCGACATCGGCCCAAACCTCAAACCCGAACCCCCATTATTTAATAACACTCGACTTAATCCTAGAAAAGAAACGATGAAAATGAAAACTTAGAGACATGAACTCATCTCGTCCGAGAAAGGCAGAGATCTGAATCGATTGCGACTCCACCAAGAAGGACCTTCGCACCATCGATCTAAGGGACCGGCGAATCATCCACTAAGAGCCTGGACCACTGTCGATCTGAAACCAAAGCCTCCTCTGACAACAGAGAGCCACCGGTCGCCCGTCAGGCGGAAGACGATGGTGAGAACTCAAGCAATAAATTGCCTATCACAGCGGCTAGGGCGAACAGACGAAAGCTTTCCTTTTTTTTTTTTTGTTGATATTTTTTTTTGTGCAGTTTATACTCTACTTCTTATGGCAAAAATTAAAGAAAGTCACAAATTGGTGACAAATTGATCGCAAATTTTTTTTTTTGGTGGGATAAATACGCGCCTAAAATTTCACCAAAAACTCAAAAATTTCAGAAAATTTTATATATTTGCAAAGTAGTTCAAATCAAGTTGGTAGCAAATTAGTCACAAATTGGTATGAAAGTTTTAAAGTAGTCACAAAGTGTAACTGTTTTGTGACATTTTTTATTAGTCACAAATCTAAACCCTAAACCCTAAATATTTAGAGCCAAAAAATTGATACACATGCTTAACCAATCATTCTTTTTATATTTCTTAAGTATATGCTTCAGTATATAGTGTTAACTAATACTAATTAAGTAAATTTTGGAAAAATTTAAACTTTAACAAACATTAGATTGAAAACACATGTAGTTTATCTTAAGACATGTTATGGATGATACAAAGATTAGTTCATCAAATTAAAAGTTAAAAGTTTTCACTATTATATAATATATTTAGTGTAACAAGTAGTTAAAATCTATGTAGATACTTAAAACTAATCTATTTACCATTATCTTTTGTTGAATTTAAAAAAATCATACGGATGAGTTGGTAATCAGAAGCAAAGCAGTCACACTTTCAAATTACCGTCGCGAATTAGTCACAAATCAGTTGCAATTTTGGGACTATTTTGCCACTACATTTTCTTACTAATACAAGAGTCGTGAATTAGTCATCAGACGTGATTGATGTTCATAGGGCTTGACTCCTCGTTCGTTGCCTGACAAATACATCATATGTGAAACGTAATGGTACTCCTCTCCATTATTCTAAAGTTAAAAAAAAATGAGAAAGAAATCAAAAAAGATGAAAGGATTTTCTCTTGAGTAAAGGGCTAGGAAAATTTCCTGTGATCCCATTATTTTACTTCGAGAGGAATGATCACACAAAGGTTGGAAGCGAGGTTAGGAAAATTTCTCATGATACTATTATTCGCCTACACCTTTGAAATAATAAAAAAAAAAGATGAGAACAAAGAATAAGTCTGGGGGAGAGAAAGAGTACCAAGGATTGTATGTATGGTTGTCATGGCATTGAACGGGAATGAGTCTATAAGGTTCTTGGCATTGAGATCACTGATGAGACCCAACAATGAAAGGCTTATGAATGACGTTGTGAAATTGTGGGTTGAATCTGGAAAGCTGCGAATGTCTGCAGAGAAGTACATAGTGGTTCGATTGAGATTAGTTTTGCAATATGTGGATCATAAGGTGAATGGTCATTACAACGTTCTAAAGAGAAGGTGAGTTCCCGAGATTTTCAAACCTCGACTCTATACTTAGTGTTTGCTTGAGGACAAGCAAAACGCTAAGTCTGGGGGAGTTGATGTATTGCATTTTTACGCATTCTAACACATGTTTTCAATGGTTTTTCGAGTCGTTTCTATGGTTTTAGTGTCTTTTTAGGGTTTGAACACGTTTGGAATGAACCTAAGGCATTAGGAGCATAGAATAAAGCAAAAGGAGCACAAAAGAGGCTAGATCGATCGATCCACTCTTGGATCGATCGATCCAAAACACCAGAACAATTTAGATCGACCAGAGAAACTTGGATCGATCGATCCAAAACCGCGATACTTTTCAGATCGACCTGTTCAGCTTCAGATCGATCGAGCAACATGCAGATCGATCGATCCAAGCCTTTTCGCTCAGAAAAAGGAAATTTTCAATTTCCTATTTTTACTGGTTTTGCCATTTATTTTCTTCCATAACGTTTTTAATATATATATATATATATATATATATATATATTCGAGTTTAAGCCATTGTTTAGGCTAAAATTTATTTTCTTCCATAACGTTTTTAATATATATATATATATATTCGAGTTTAAGCCATTGTTTAGGCTAAAATTTTCATATTCTTTCTACTCTACATAGATTTCTGGTTTTCTACAATTTGTAAGCACCAGGGAGACGAATCTCTAACTCTGCACCTTTGAGAAGTTTTTCTGGACCCTTTAATTTATTATGAGTTTTTTTTCATCTTCCGTTGTTTTGATCATCTTCATGTTTGAGTAGTTCTATAGTTAAGTTTAGGGTTTTCAAAAGAGTTTATGAATCATTGAATCAGACATAGATAGGGGTTTATATTGTCTTCACCTATTGTTGTTCTTATTGCTTAGATTGAATTGATCACTTAATCTCTGATTTTAGGTTTAATCTATTCATCAAAAGTGTTATAGGTTGCTTGATAGAACATAGGTGAGCAAATTGTCCTTAGCCAACGAAAGCTGATGTTAAAGCAATTTGTGAACATATCAAATATGCTCATTAATGCTTGTTTAGAATTCTAAGATCAAACGACAGTTTAGATTCTTAGGTTGCTAGATAAAGTAATTGATACCACGAAAGTGGATTAGTTATACATTCATGTTTGAGTTTGAGACTGTGCTTTATCGTTCCCTGAATAATTGTCTGGTTCATGATCTCTGAATTTCTGCGAATTGTCCTAGACTTACACTTTCTTTTATTGATTTTACATCGTTTTTACATTGCTATTTTGTTTCACTTTTCAACAAACAACCATATTGTCATCTTAGCTTAGTTTCATCCATTATAATTCGTAGCGTTTCACTTGGTTCTCGTGGATTCGATATGATTATATACGATATGATATCCCAATAATATATTTTCTCCGTTTTAGAATATATGATATTTTAGAAAAAAACATTTGTTTTAAAATATAAGATATTTTTACATTCTATGCAAAACTTAAGTGTATTTGATGTTTTATGACCGTTTATATTATGCAATCTGTTTTATGATTGGCTGATTTATTTTAAATTAAAATATTAAATGATATTTTTTTTTTTTAAATGAATCTTCATTTTTTTATTCAAAACATTCTATATTTTGAAAGAGATAGAATATAATTTCCTTATGGCTTCAAAAGATCTTAAATTTGAAGCCGCTTGATGTCGTGGTTCTGTTGGGTTGGTATAGTTCATTGTGCAGTTTGGTTTATTAATTGGAGCGCCAAATTTCCTTTGTTGAGTTTAATATAAACGAGAAAATTGGTTTTAGTTCGGCTTGGGCCTTAATTCATTTTTGGACTTTGGCTTGTGGAGATCTTGGGCTATCGTGACTTTAATCTAAGCAACGACGGTGAGGAACTCTCACAGACAATTCAACGAATGTTCTCCAAAAGAGTTACATGATACATCTTTAATCAAGGGGAAGTTAAGGTGTAATGTTTCTGATTTTAATGAAAATGTTGATTATGTGTGTCACTCGATGGACAAACTGAGTGAAGACGAGTGTTAGCAATTTCACAACGAAAGTTTGAAGGGACATAGAGTAATATATAAGGGATACAGGTTAATTCACTCATTGTCAATTATTTTTGAGTTTGAAGTCTATGAAATTTAACATAGTATCATAGCTCAAGTTTGATCGAAGTATGATGGCCCAAAAAAGTTATATTGTCGATCCTAGAGTGGAGTTATGTTCGAGATGGGATAAAAGAACCATTATTTCGAGGTGACGTATTAAAAATTCCACATCGGAAGTATGAATGGACCTATATTAATATATAAAGGATATGGACCAATCCACTCATTGACAATTGGTTTTGAGAGATAAACCCATTAAATCTAAGAGATAGCTTGCTTCAAATGGAAAAAAATTGAATAAGAGAGAGTTCACAAAGTTCATTTCGGATTGGTAAGAAGCTTGGAGAGTTTTGCTTTGGTTTGATAAACATTTTTGGGTTTTTGGTTTGATGTGTGTCAAATTTCTGTGGATTTGTGCGTGATTGAAACACACAATCAACAAGGAGAAAATTGTTGAAGCAAGAGCTTCATATGTCATTGATGGAATTGATGCATAATTGTGCCTTAAAAAAAATGCATAATCATACTGTATTGAATCAAAAATTGTGTTTATACAAAATTTAGGAAATGAGGAAATTCAACTTTAGTTTTCTATTTACCAAAAAAAAAAAAAATAAGCTTGAATAAAAAGAAAATTAGGAAACAATCTCCCTTTCAAGACCTAATTTTCTCTCGACTTTTGACTCCTTCACAGCGGCGGCCGATCTAGTGTGTTGACCGGTGATAGACGGCTCCTCCAGCGCCGTCGCCGGTCCTCTATCTTGCGTTTTAAGCTCTCTTGTCTTTACTTGGTTTTTGTTTTTATCGGTTTCAGTTCCTCGATCATTGTGGTTCGGATATGTCAGTGGTGGTTGAAGTTTGGGGTGTCGTCGTCGTCCTGGCAAGCCTGTCAGTCAAAATAAGAGGCTATGGTACCCTTGGGTCGACGGAGTTGTTTCGGCGGCTAAAGCCTCCTCCTTCCGTTTTGTCAGATCGAAATCTGCTTTATGGGTTTGGGCTGGTGCCGGTGGCTGCAGCCTCCTTCCTCGCCGGCTCGGATTGATTCTTCTTCAGTAGGTCTCAGTCGGTGAGTTCTGGGTCTGCTACTGGTCGATTCTTCTCTTGATCCATCCAGTTTTGGTTTGAGGGTTTAAATAGCTTTTAACTCTGTCTGAATCAGAGGGTGCATTTTGGTTTTTCTCTATCTGTTTCTTGTCTTTGTCTCTCTTTCTCTGCGGTTCTGCTTGTGATTCTTTAGTTACCTCTATTGCTTCGATCTTTGGCGTTTCTCCTCTGAGTTTGACGCTAAGCCAGTTTGAGGTGGTTCGCTCCTTGTTTATACTCGAAAGACCTGATCGAGGTCTGATCATGTCAAAGGCTTCTACCTAAGGCGCTTCAAAGTCGATTCTCCTTTGACATCGCCGTTTTCTGAAAGAAGTGTGGAGAACTTGATGATTAGTCATGGTTCTTTCTTGCCGGATTAGAAGTCAAGGATCACTTAACTTGGGAGGTAGTCTTGATTCTCTATAGGAGAAATCGCTAGTCGTTTGTTTAGACCCGAAGTGTCCGCATCGATTTTCTTGGATCTCAGAAGTTTCGGAGTCTTTTTATACGGGATATGTCCACTTAATCGTTGCCTTGTGATTCGTTTTTGGGTTTCTTCCCTTTTGTCTTTAGTTTTGGGTTGTCTTTAGGTAAATTATATTTGTCTCCCAAGTGTAGAGCTTTGTTTTTCGCTGGCTAAGTTTCCGAAGTTTGTATATAAACCTTCGGCTTTGTATTTTTTCCTGATTTATATATAATTTTCCAGTTGAAAAAAAAAAAAACTTAGGAAGTGTCTATTGAGCTTGTCATGCACAATATTGGGCTTTTGCAAAACTTTCTTCCACTACATTGCTTTTGATGTTGTCTATCTACCTTAGGAAACAAAGACAGGAAACAAAGACAACAAAAGTGTTAACATTTGAGCCGAAAAAACTCAAAATAAGATGGGTTATAGATGGAAAAAAACGTATCTAAAATATCAGGTTTTATTGTAATTATGTTTTCCACCGTAAATGAATCGGGAAATAGAGGTGG
Source organism: Pseudoturritis turrita (assembly GCA_900406555.1). Lineage (NCBI taxonomy): Eukaryota > Viridiplantae > Streptophyta > Magnoliopsida > Brassicales > Brassicaceae > Pseudoturritis > Pseudoturritis turrita. The sequence goes on along the minus strand of OVBL01000677.1, from coordinate 692,157 downwards.
AAACTTTAAATTTCTCTCAAAATATTTTGAATGAATACTATAATAAGTCTATAATAACTAGGGGCGGGGACGGAGCGGATATCCGAAAAATGCAGTATTTGTAATCCGCTTTGTTTTTGTCGGATATCTAATTTTCCGATTTGCTTTGCTCCGAAAAATTTCGGATATCCGAAATTGCGGATATTCGGATTTTTTCGGATATCCGCAAATATCTGGATATCTGGATTAAACCAAAAACAATAATCAAAACACCAGATTTTTTTTTAAAAAAAAATTGTTTTAATATAATATTTAAACTAACTAGCGAATAAATATATTAAATTACCTAATTTTATTCGATATAATTAAATAAAAATGAAAAGTGGAAAATTAAGAATGTGAACAATGAAACATGTGTTTTTGTATTTAAGAAAAAAATATATTTTCAATTAAAAAACTAGTATCTACCTCTTCTTACTATAAATATTTCGCCGTATGTATTTAAAAAATCTAAAAATACAAATATACGTTATAAATTTATCATATTATATGTATATATAAGTAATATACGGATCAGAATGGATATTCGGATTTTTAAAATTAGTATTTGTGATTTGATTGGCTTTAGACGGATACTAGATTTTATTATTTGCTCCGCTTTGATTCATAATAGATATCCAAATTTTTCGAATCAAATCAAAGCGAATATCGAATCGGAACGAATCTAACGTATAATTTGTCCAGCCCTAATAATAACATAAGTGTCTCTTCAAACATTCATACAAAATTATTTTCTTCAAAACCAATCACAACATTTTAATTAATACACATAAGCTAAAATTGTCCACGACTTCTGCCGTCTCATTGCAAACTTACTTCTCCTCTTCGACTACCCTTCGATTCATTCACCTCATCATCTTCAAAAAAGTTTCCACCTTCAGCCTTAATCTACATTTATTAGTCATTACTAAATTGATAAAATCGAACAATCTTATATATGTATATGTGTAAAGTTTGTCCTTTGATGAAGTGTTTGGGCGTGAGAGTCAGTGGAGCACTCTGCAACAATTCATTCTTTTTTATTTGATTCAGTAAGACTTCTCTTTCTCTTCTTGAATTTTCACAAGGCTTCAGTTTTTATTGTTCCTATTTTGTATTGTTTTTTTGTTCACTCTCTCACCTACCTAATTTTAGATTTCATCTGTCAACCTTTTGCTGACCAATTTTATTCTCCTCGCCTACAGTGAAATATTTTAAACCTTTTATAAAAAAACAATGGAGAATTTCAGATAATTACTTTTCAAACAGAGTATCATTTGGTTTGCACGTGGTGCTTTTGGTTCATATGTACCTTGAAACTCCTGTCACAATTTTTTGGGGGATAAATGAGAATTATTTATTCGAAATCCTCCATTTTTCGTGGATTAGAGATTTCAAAAGGATGCTATTTGGTGATTTTCTTCAAAGTAAGTTTTGAATATTAAATTGTTTATGTGGTGTTACTATTATTCTTTCTTCCACAGGAAAGAAGCCAATATCGTTGACTAATTTTATGTAGAATATAAGGGATTGTGCGAGGTTTTTCAAGACTATGAACTTTTTTTTCACATTATTACCTACATGAATCATGAAAAGCACGAACAATGGAGGGAGACTGACCTCTTATATGGTTGTATAAAGACTGGATTTGTGCAGTTGTTTCTACTAATACTGGTCATAATTAAGATTTGTGTGATTTAGATTGTTGTGTTCATGTGAATGATCTTCAGGATTTCAAGTTTGCCACTCATTGGGAGGAGGAACTGGATATGAAATGGGAACTTTGCTGATTTCAAATATCAGGGAAGAGTACCCAGATATATGATGTTGACGTTTTCTGTGTTCCCATCTCCAAAAGTGTCTGACAGTACTGTTGTTGAGCCTTACAATGCAAGTCTCTTTGTTCATCGTACGAGTGTATGGTTCTTGACAATAAAGCTCTCTATGATATTTGCTTCAGAACTCTTAAGCTTACCACTCCAAGCAGTAAGCCTATATATTTTCTTCATTTACCCTATTGCTTAATGTTTTCATTGGCCTAACAGAACTTTTCCGTGCTCAGAGTAGAAATTGAATGGGTTGCATGATCGAGTTATACGTTTACCGAACTTGCCAAAGTTGAAGCTGAGATATGTTTACCTTCTTCATGTGTGGTTTGTCATGTATACCATCATGCAAAAGATGGCCAACATCCTTTCCAGTGGGTATTAAGTCTCAGCTCTTCTGTATATTCATTTGGTATTTTTTAGTAGAGCCAATCCTTGCAAAAAAAACAAAACAAAACTGGACACTCATATGTAAGATGAGTGTCCAAAAGTTTTTTAACTTTTCCATTTTAGAACGACGATGAAAGAAGCGAAAATTATCTTATCGAGGTATAACTATATACTTGGAGTATTAGTTAATCATGTGAGATACCTTTAGCTTTTAATTGAGGATGAGAGTCTCATTGTTGTTATCCAAACACTTTAATTGTATTCTTCTTTACTCAAATCTTTCCTTCACATTTATATTGATGGGGTTAATTATTAATCTTTCCTTTGTTTTATTACTTTGTGAAATATTATGAAATTTGATGCATAAGTAGTCCCGAAGCATGAGCACATATAAATGTTATGGCTATGGGAACCAAGCTGGTGGTATCAAGATATGTCCAAGGCACTATGTTACACTGTGAATCCTTTGTTGAGTACTACTGCAGAAATAAATTTACTCTGTAATCATACTAAATGAATTGCAATATTGAACAATCTATGCGTTTTTATGAGTAACAGCGGGATATATACTTAGATTCTAAACATATGCCATAAGTAAGACCTTAAAATAATGTAAACCATAAACCGTCTTAGAATCTAGATGACTATCGATTTGATTTATATGCATTATGTGACAGAGTACATTCAACTTATACAAAAAGAAGCTTCAGATTAATGAGAGATCTCAGCAGTAGTGGAATCAAGTCTCAACCAAATGAAATCCATCTTTTGTTTAAATTTAAATAAAATCTAATCGTTTCAGAATTCAAGTTTATTTTAAAAAACATGTTTTGATTTTTATATATTGTTACATTTCGGTGTGTTTTAGAGGATTTGAAATTTTACCTTCTGGATTTGTGAATTGTTTCTATTTTAATTGTAGAGATAGGTTTTTTTGTCAACAACATGCAATATGCGGGTTTGAATCCGGGTGGTGACACAATAGCAACATTAACAAAAACCATTAGATTACATGTTCTGGTAAGAGAGATGTTTTTTTCTACTATATAGAAATAGGTTTGTTAGTTCTATTTTACTATCTAAAATACAAAATAATATAATTTAGAAAACGATATATTATATAGAGAATTTCATTTCTAACTCACATCTTTGTTTACATAATAAATTGTAATTTTAAGTAAATAATAATTTATTTTATAGACATTTAAATTCTATCACATATAAATAACATTAAAAAAAAAAAAAAACTTGCGGCATAGCTCAACAATTAACCTAGGCAAGAGAAAATAGTCAAATAATCCAAACTCATTTTAAACTCAATGCAAGACCAAGACCAAAAAACTCCTTGACGATTTGGATGAGAATGATATCAATTATCATGGATGGTCAATAGACATTGAATTATGTTTATTACCATATCGAGATATAGAGATTGATAAGGAGAGGCGGTATTCGAAGAAGGAGTAGTGAGGAGAACAATAAAACTCTCTTCATGGCCATAGCGTAACTAGCGTTGATGAAATTTTAGAGAATGGACAGTGAGTAAGAGAAAATAATAGAAACGTAAAAAATATTGTAATGTGATAATAACATATCAAATTCGGGTGATATTCATTAGTTTTCTCTAACAAATATTGTAATGTGATGTTAATAAATTTGGGAAGAGTAATGGATTCGAATTTTCGAAAGAAAAAGGTAAAAAAATTAACGGTGACATTATTTCATTTTGCAAGAAGGGAAAAATTTAGGGTAAGTTTGTGTAGTAGGTATTTTTAAAAAATTTATATGAAACATGGGTAGTTCACTGTAGCAAATATGGGGAATATATACTTGTGTATTGTTGGTGTAATAGAAGGGATTGGTGGAAATACGGAAAAAAATTTCAGAAAGGATTGGGTGAGCTGGTGTACGGGACCGTGTACACTGTCCACTGGTACACCATTAGTACACCGTCCGACGTTGTTATCGTGTATACTGTTCAACCACCTGTACACCACTATGTACACCGTCTGGTCGCCATCACCGTGTACACTGTCAGACTGCCGGTACACCACCATGTACACTGTCCAATTACCGTCATCGTGTAGACTATCCGACCACCGGTACACCACCATGTACACCGTTCGGTTGCCGTCACCGTGTACACTGTCCGACCGCCTGTACACCACCGTGTACACTATTCGGCCACCATGACCGTGTACACTATTCGACCACCATGTACACCATGCGGCCACCGTCACCATGTACACTGTTCGACCGCCGATACACTACCATGTACACCGTCCAGTCACTGTGACCATGTACACTGTCCGACCACCGGTACATTAATGTGTACACCATCCAGTCGCCGTGACAGTGTACACTATCCGACCACCAGTACATCATAGTGTATACCGTTATCATGTACATTGTTCGGCCACCGGTACACCACCATGTATAGCGTCTTGGCCACCGTCATCATATATATTGTACTATCACCGATACACCACTATGTACATCGTCCGATCTAGACTAATTACATGAAAATAATTCACTTGAGTAAATTCGCATAATTAAGATTAACCGAATCTGGTTAAACTACTAGACTGATTACATATATCTGTTTATAGAAATTACTTGGACAAGATTACATAATAGGGAAAATCACATAAAAAACCTTCAAAGTGGCATATATTGACACTTTAAACTTCCAAAGTTTATCACTAGCACTTTAAACCTCAAACATGGCAATGTTTACACTTTAAACCACCAACGTGGCACTTTTATACGCGCCGTCAAATTTTTAAACGGAATAATAGACGCCGTTAACAGAAAAGTAACCCCGTTTAAAATCCGTTAACTCCGTTTTATTTTTAAATATGGCAAATTACATTAAAAACCTTCAAAGTGGTGACTATTAGCACTTTAAACCTTCAAAGTTTGACACTAACACTTCAAGGTGACAACTTTAACTAAATAAACCTATAATGTACGTTTTTTATTTGCGCCGACATTTTAAGGAACGGAATAGTTAACTCCGTCAACATAATTTTAGTTTATTATTATTTTATTGTACAAATGTCATTTTATCAAATTAAATATAATTTATATATTATTTTTATATATTATAATTAATAAATTTCTATTTTTTTTTAAGGAAAAAGAAAAAAAATATATATATATATATATATAATTATCTTCTTCTTCCTCCTCTGCTTTTCCTCTAATCGTCATCTTCTTCTTTAATTTTCTTCTCCGTCATCCTCCGCCGCCGCCGCCTCCAATCCGTTCTCCGATTTTTCAACCCTAGATCATCTCCATCCACCATAACCCGGGCCATGATTTTGAAGACGGAGCAATAAATGGTCTCCGATTGAAGGAAATCTGAGAAAAGAAGAATAGCGGAGGAGAAAGAAGAAGAACATTATTTTTTTTCTTTTTCTATTTTTTTTTCTTTTCTATTTTTTGTTTTAATAATTTATTAACTATAATATATAAAAATAATATATAAATTATATTTTAATTGATAAAATGATACGTGTATAATAAAATAATTATAAATTAAAATTATATTGACGGAGTTAACTATTCCGTTCCGTAAAATGTCGGTGCAAATAAAAAACGTACATTAGAAGTTTATTTAGTTAAAGTTGTCACCTTGAAGGTTTAAAGTATGAGTGTCAAACTTTGGAGGTTTAAACTGCTAGTAGTCAACACTTTGAAAATTTTTTATGCAATTTGCCATTTTTAAAAGTAAAACGGAGTTAACGGATTTTAAACGGAGTTATTTTTCTGTTAACGGCGTCTACTATTCCGTTTAAAAATTTAACGGCGCGTATAAAAATGCCACGTTGGTGGTTTAAAGTGTAAATATTGCAATGTTAGAGGTTTAAAGTGCTAATGATAAATTTTAAAAGTTTAAAGTGTCAATACTAATTAACTTAAAGGTTTTTTATGGGATTTTTCCATACATAATATACACTTCTAATAATATCCTTAATTACCCCTAAATAATTCCGTAATCCTCCACAAAAATATGATATGCAGTTTAATTATTGTATTTTTTCTCTTACTATATTTTCATAATAATCATCTTTCTCTAATCTTCTCATCGAGCTCATCGATATTTGGGCTCAGATTCAACAAGACAAGAACAACAAGAAGGAGAAGGAGATCGCACCACCGTAAAATCCGACGACGATGCTCTCTCCGCCTCCGTCGCTGTCATCAAATCCCTTCTTTTTCCTTGGAGCTACGGTGGATTATCCGTCTCTCTCAGCTTCGGTATGCCGTCGCAGACAATCCCTTTTGTCTTCGACACCGGAAGCAGCCTCGTCGGACTTGTGCCGTGCTTAAATATCTCCGACAAGGGATCGATGACGGTGCCGGAACTGATCTTTGAGATGCTAATTTTTTATAATATGAACACCTCATATTCATAGTTTTTTTAAATGAATAATTATTTGTCCTGGGAAATTTTTGATGAAGAAATTTTACAGAGAATAAAGATGGAGAGATAAGGAGAAAAGGAGAAAAAGTCGATGGAGAAGATGATACGAAAGAGAAAAAGTAATATAATTGATGGTTATTGTTTTCAGAATTATCAATGGCAAAATATGTAAATTCTGCTTCATTGTGAGGGCCACATAGTTTTTATTTAGAAGTGAATACCTAAAACACAAATTATGAATAGTAAAGTGACTACTTTCATGTTATATTTTTAAAAAGTATCTAGTTGGCAAATTTTCTCAAAAATTCGTGGGTCTATAAACAAATTAGATAAACCAAGAGAGTTGAAAAAGATGCAAATTAAATAAAAACATGATTGTGTTATGAAGACAGAAAATACAAAAAAATCTGCGGCGTAGCACGGGTATATATCCAGTTGAAGATAAATTTGATCATAAGGTAAAATAAAATCTAAGTAAAGTGAAAGAATTGTACTAACCAAAACTGAAATATAATTGGTTATTCTTCTTGCACCGAAACACACCTGAGGCTGAGAATCTGATTAAATATCTTATTGGGCTTTTGTTGGTTGTGAACCAAATCTTATTTTGACAATAGGCCTTCTTGCTTTTGTTTTTCCCACGTTTACACGAGACCCTTTTTTTTCTTTCAAGAAAGAGTCCATTTTTGTGTTCTTGTGGAGTAGATCTTCGATAATATGCTAAAGTTCTTTTCAAGCCTTATTTTTTTTTTTTAATAACAATTTTTTTCTAGGGCATGACTAGTGTTGGGTGTTGGCATAGAGTGAAAATGTGAAAAATGTAGAAAAGAGAGGAAAAAGAAAAGCTGGCATAGAGTAAAAATGTGAAAAATGTAGAAAAGAGAGGAAAAAGAAAAGCTGAATCCAGAAGAAATTTTCGTTTAAAGTAGAGAGATAATTTTTTTTGTTTTTTTTTTGTTTTTCAGCGTAATTATGTTGAATTTTTTTTTTCTATTTTAACTAACTCTGATTAGTTGAAATTGAGGGAGACTCAACATAATCTTTTTCCAGTTATTTATTTTTACGCTAATAATAGTAAACAGTCAGATCTTTAATTTTTCGATGTAAACTTAGATTAATATCTCAAAAATTTGTCGTGATTAAACATCGGTATCATCCATTTTTCTAGCTCTTATTTATCATCCACGTTACTCTTTTTTTTTTTATTCAAAAGTCAACACATGATCTAAATGGTAACGGGAAATCTAGCTGAATTTTGCTGAATTGCAGAATATGGCTTAATTTTTTGTGGAATCTCGCAGAATAACTTTAAATGTAAATAGTAACAGCTGAATCTAGCTGAATCTGGCTAAATTTTTTTAAAAAGTTAATAATAAAATAAACCTATAAATTAGTTAAACAATTTTTTGTCAGCAAAATTAGTTAAATAAACTAATAAAATATTAATTTTTACATTTGATATATTTAATAATCTTATTAAACATAAAATAACAACATAATTTAACAAAAAACTTGCAATTCGTAAAAAATTAAAGGTAGATTTTGGCAAAATTTGAAAATAATATATTTAATAATTTTATTAAACATAATTATCATATAAAACTATAAGCTATCAAAACTAATTATTAACTATTTAATTTTTTATTAAAATTAAATTATTTTTATTTTTATTTTACTATTTTTTCACTAAACAACTTCTAATAGTAAAATTAGATATTGATAATTTGAATAATAATGATCTAGTTTATCTATGAGATGAGATATCCGACGTATCCATTCAAGTAATTTTGTAAATATATAACTTTTTTTTATACAAAACAATAATTTATCACGTTAATTTATCTTACAAATAGAGAAATTAATCCAAAAATTTTGTTTTCAATAAAATTTACGCCAAATGCTGATTTTTATTTTTGAAAAAAAATTCCTCAAGTTTTTCTTAAAATTATATTAGTACAAACAATAATCGAACTCTGATATCCGCTTTTATCATATCTGTATTATCCAATCTATTTTTAAAGATACATTTCAGATGTAATTTTTGATATCCTAAATATCTTTACCTAACTTGCATATCTACTCTTATATGATTTTTTACCCAAAATAAATATATTTATATTTATTGGTGTTGGAATAACTGTTGAATCTAGTTGAATTTAGCTGAATTTTGTGATTTTTTTTTTTGCTGAATCTAGTTGAATCTGGCATAATTTTTTTAAATAGCAAATAGTATCGACGGAATTGCTGAATGTAGCTAAATATGAAAGAATCTTTTATATATATTACCATTTACAACCACATTCTAGGTTTTTTTATTCAAAAGAGAATTTAAAAAGTCGATTTAATAGTCACCTTTTTGTTTTCGATGATGTTGATTTTATCCTCGATTATTTAACCATTGATGGACTAATAAACGTAGTAACGTAGTATCAATTTTCTTTCGTTCTATGTGAAATTGTACTAAACAAAACCGATATATAATTGGTTTCAATTTGATGGGTATTCTTCTTTTAGACCGAAACAAATTTGAGAATCTGATTGGACATCATACTAAGCCGAAAAATAATAATGAGACGTAACATACGGCACTAATTCTTTGACTGTAAACGAATTTGGAGTCAAAATAATTAGTTCATTTAAACACAATCTTAAACCTAATTATGTGAGACAAAACTATCCACGTAAGTTGTAGGAATCATGGTTTATTAATCAGGGAGATTTTAGACTCCGTAGAGTGTAGAGGAGTTGAGTCTAGAATCTTGGAATATGTATTACTAAAAATAATCACGTAGTAATTTCAAATATTTTAATGTTCAACTTCTCTTGTGAAGGGCGGCGTGGATCATGGACTTTTTATTTCTTCAATCTTCTATTTTTTTCTACCCTTTTCCAAACATATATGAACACTTAACCTCACGCGCGCTTATGTACTTTTCTTGTACGGATTTTTTGGGTTGAAATTTGTTTTTTTCACGGTTATTTTTTATTGGTTTTACACGGTTACTGTTTTAGCAAGAAATTTTTGATTAAATAGCGATTTCACACCTTTTTGTTTTAACGAGAATAAATCTCAGGCTTTAGATAATTAGATGTCTTGCACACAAAACCCATGTGATTTACACGCGGAAACAAACAAAAAGAAGAAGTTAGTGTCGAATTGAAGGACTGAAGAAAAATTGAACCAGACGCATTAAAATCATAACCAAACTTAATCAAAATTAAGTTTTCCAAACGCATTAAAATCAAAACCAAACACGCAGAAATTTATGTTTTTTTTTTATTTAAGAGAAAAAATTAAGTTTTCCAAAAAAATTAAAAAATTCCAGAAAATAAGATGTAAGAACAAATATATAAAACATATCAAGTGGTGATTGGCAAGGACTTTAACTATTAACTGTTATTTTGATTTTTTTTTTTTTATTGCTGTAGAGAATTTAACTTTCAAAAAAATTGGTTGTGACTTTAAAAAAACAAAAGTCAGATTTTGTAGGTTTTAAAAAAAAACTAACGAAACAAGAACAAAATTTTTTAAAAATGGCTGTGAGAATTTTTAGGAAGAATTTTAGGATTTTAGAGATTTTTAAATCAAATAAAGTGTGATTGTGTAAATTGTGACTTTAATAATTTTAATTTATTTTTAAGTCTTTACAGTTTTAAAAGTTCAATTGCCAATCATCCCGGTTTCAAGAATTCCCTTGGGATGAAATTTAATTCTTATATTCAAAATTCGAATCTCCACTTGGAAATAATGGTTTACAATTTAATAAGTATTACCAAAAGATAATCCCAAATAAAGAAAAATTATAGACCAAATGTCTAAAAATTATTTGTTAACATATATATATATATATATATATATATATATATATATAACTAATATTTTCAAAAGACAATTACTAAAATCTTCTCAAAAGTTGGTATAAGATAAATTCATGTTTTTACATTCTGACTAAAAATATAAAACTTTCCAAAATTAAATCATATATATATTATCGCATAATAATTTGTTTTGTCCACCGGTATCAAGTACATAATATGTTAGGATATAAGTTTTTTTTTAATAACCAGAAAAATTTTAGATTGAAATTCATACTATTTTTTTTTTTTTTTTATAAACTCATACTAATTTTCGTAAAATGTGAAACAAATCAAATGTATTTGCGATTTAAAAACGTTGGAAGAAATGTCATATAGGAAGATAAGACACGGAGTCCCTACACCCATATGTAGAATTGTAAATAATTTGTTTGTCCAATTTCTATATTCTAGGTTCAAAATATTTTTGAGTGGTTGTAAATATATATATTTTAGAAAAAAAAAATAAAAAATAAATTAATTAAGGTATAGGATTTGTAAACTAAAGTATGAACTCAGAAAACAAAAAAATGGTTTGCAGTCACTAAAACAATTAAAATTCCACACCTAAAACATCAAAGATAAACACGTAACGTTGTTTTCATGCTTGATGTTGAATGGAGATAACAATAAAATCTTTAGACCTTTATCAAAATTAATAAATAAATAAATAAAATCTTTAGACTTAGGAAAAACAAAAGGTGGAAAATGAGCGATTGAGATCACGCGCGTGAGAGGTGCGAGTGGAATAAAGACGAAAGTTTGGTAATAGTAAAACACTCTAGAGCGTCTGACTCACGACTATTTTCCTCTCGGCGTTTGGTTTTGGTAATACGATGACGTTTCTATGACTCATCGCAACTTGCCGTACCGAAAGTCTTGCCGTACTTCAAGTGTAATTACCAAAATACCCATTTCCTAATATCTGTCTTATCTTTCATATATTTTTCTTTAGTTTAATTTCCACGGTATATTTTTTAAACTCCACTTTCGAATTAAAACAATAGGGCATCATACAATTTAGATCTATAATCTACTTGTTAACGAATTTTTTTTTTTTCCGAAAAAGTTTCGACCGAAGCAAATAATTCATTGAGATGGAACAAGAGCAATTTTTAAATTCTTTCTGTTGCTAGACATTCGAAATTGAAATTTTTCTATTTTCGGTGGCAAGATTCAACCAATAAAACTATCGACTCTATATCATTTTTATTGATTTTACTGATAATTATAACGATATTTGTATCACCATTAACCTTTGTTGGCATCAAAATCAGCGTAAATTTATTTTAAATTTTTTAAAATTTGGTCAAATTATTACAGTATTTTTCCAAATACATAATTTTTTTTTATAAATTATGATTTCTAGAACTTTGAATCAATAAATCGGATATTTTTTGTTAAGTTTTTAATTCATAAACTTATAAATTATTAATTTTTTAAGTTTTATAAGTTGATTTTTATATATTACTTTAGATTTTTTCTAAATTCAGATTTGGAATTTCTGACACTCACAATCTCTTACAATATACAATCTTCTATATATATATATATATATTAATTAGAATTGTTAATAAAGTTTTACGTATGCTCTCAGCATGACCGATTGAGTTATTTTTTACTCCTTTGGCGTAAAAAATATTGGAAAAATTCAGCATCTAGTGTACTGAATTTAATCTTAAGCAAGTGCACTAACTCTATGGCCTTATAGATTCTGTTTACATGTCTAGGTCGTTTCTAATAAGCGGTTGAACATGATATGCATATAATAAGCAATCAAATGAATACGTTCTCAGTTATTTCTTTTTTGCTATTTTTGTATAGAATAACACGAAACTATTATTGAACGTGGAGAGTCAACGAGACGGTGTTTGTTCAGCAAGCGGAAAGGGTAAAACTAGAATTTCAACATTTTCGTATACAAAAGAAAGTCAATGCAAAAAGCTAGGCTACGTTTTCGCTTATATAAACACGATCAAATATCCATTATTCAACAAAGTCTTCGTTTCAATTTTTCATTTCTCAACCAGAAACACAATAATAAAAGAAGAAAAAAAAGTGAGGTTTTCTTTGAGAAATCAATCAAATGGAAAAGGAAAGAGAGATGGAGATGATCAACAAGATGGCAAGTTGCTTGATTCTTCTATCAAAGACTCATCAAAACGACACCAAAAGCCGTGTTTTCGCTTGCAAGACATGCAACAAGGAGTTCCCGTCGTTCCAAGCCTTGGGAGGCCACCGAGCAAGCCACCGTAGATCGGCGGCGCTTGAAGGCCACGCGCCTCCTTCTCCCAAGAGGGTCAAACCGGTGAAACACGAGTGTCCCATATGCGGTGCCGAGTTCGCGGTAGGGCAAGCCTTGGGTGGTCACATGAGGAAGCATAGATCAGGAGGAGGAGGAGGCGGTGGCAGGAGTTTGGCGGTGGCGCCGGTGACGATGAAAAAATCCGGCGGTGGTAATGGAAAGAGGGTTTTGTGTTTGGATTTGAACTTGACGCCGTTAGAGAATGAAGATTTGAAGTTGGAACTTGGGAGGTTGATTTTCTAATTTTGATCTTCTTCTTCTTCTTTTGGGGGTATACTTGTGTATAGAGTAAGGTTTTTTTTTATCTAGTATTTTATTTTTTTAGGCCTCCAGTAGTTTTTTGTACGAAGTTTATGGTACCTTTATGTATAGATACATATATAATTAAATCTTATATTGTCGAGTTATTATAAATTAAGAACTAATATATATATAGGTACCTGTTTCACTAATTATATTTTTTGTTAAATTCTTTTGGCCTCTCATCAATCACATAGACATGTATAATTTGAATTCTGAAAACAATAAATCAGTTTTGAACATGAAAAGCATTTTCAACAATTTTAGCAAAAAATGATCATAGTAACTTGGATAACATTACTTAGACTTCTTTTAGAGAGAGAGAGAGATGGAAATCTGAGAGTACCTCAAAGAAATGAAAACACGTTAGGTTTTAGATTCTTAGTTAACATGAATTAGTTTATTGTTGGTGGTTCCTTTCTTTCAAGTTTCGTATTCTGATTCTAGTTTCTCGCGGTTCTCTTTCGATTCAGGATTTCAAGTTGGTTATCGTTGCATTACGGCACCAAGACCTTCAAGGCTTAAGCTGTCGAAACATCGATTGAATTTGCTTCCATGTATTTTATTTATTTTTTTTGGCATGGGACCAGTTAGATAGGTTAAGCAATTTGTCAATCAACTTATAAAAACTAAACATTTCATTTTTAATAATATTTACATTCTTCGCAACAAAAGAAAAAAATTGAATTAGTTTACTGTTTTGTTAGTATATAGTAGATCTCCAGTATAGAATCAGGTTCTATATTTATTTGGTTCTATAAATCAATCAGATATATGTTTGTCTATAAGTAGGACATCTTAATTGGTTTTTGTACTTTCGTTATTTTTTCTATAAATAAGACATCTTGTTTTTTCCTTAACTTTGTATTTATGGTATACATGTTTATTTACTACAAATTTGCTTTAAACAAATGGTAACAACAACAAAATTGTCACTAATCAAGATTTATTTTCGTTTTTGTTATGACTTTTTGGTTTAAAAGAAGACTGAAAAGTATTCCAAAAATTATGTCATGGTCACGGAGAACAAAAAAATCTGCATAAGAATCCCAATTGGGACGAGTCAATGGCAATAAAGATCTATTTTGGAACGAAAGATCTAATAAGAATAATCAAGTGACGGTAATTTAGTGGTTAGATGTAGACCATGGATCTATTATGGCTAGATGTATTTCTTTTTAGCTAATTAGTTCATAATTCATTAACGGTTACATATTCAGTAGATTAGTTTAGACTTCGAGCTATATCTCCGGTTATAAAAAAACAAAGTACTGTATAACAATGAGGATGAATATTTGTGTGATAAGACGCATCGCTCCCATTTTTTTGCAGGTTGGATCAATGGAAAAAAAAGATTTTATTAGATTAGTTTCCGAGAAGTTTTCATATATAGAGAAACCCTAATTAGTAATCTCAATAGTATAGCAAGCACCCTAGCTTGGATTGGATATATAGGCGACGATCCGTGTGACAGGTAAATAACTTGTTTCGTTGACGTAAATATGTTCATTAATTGTTCAATCTTAAACGTACTAGCAAAACAGTTTATGAATTTATTTTGTTCGAAATGTTAGAGATACCAAAAGGATTCAAATTGGATTCAGCATTATATTTCTTTATCTGGTTTGACAGATAGTATTTCTAGGTAAACTTTTGTTACTCGATGTTTGGGGGCCTTGGGGTTTCTATATATATATATATTTTTTTTTTTTTTTCAACGAATCCATTAGAAATTTTCTCAATCTTTTGTAGGGAGGTAGAATCAAACTTCTGTGCTTAAAAATCTTGCAGAGATAGCAACGCCACTTGCACTAACAAGTCCAATTTACAAATTTAGGTATTTATTTATATAATTTTAAATTTCTCCATATCAAAGTGGAGCAAGGAGACGTTCATACATTTCTCCATATCGCACATCCTCCAAAGCAACAATAACGAAGCTGACAACTTAGCACGGAGCGCTCGTGTTTATCCGCATGATATTTCGTATGTAAATTCTATTCCTCCGGTTTGGATTTCTAAACCGTTTTAGTGCTTTTGCTGTTGACAAAAAAAAAATTATATTTAAACATCATATGTTTTATATTTGGTCTAGTAATCGTATAAGTTTTTCAAAAATTAATTTATGTATAATTTTTATAAAAAAAATTTGTTCGTCTGGTACATCATTTAGAATATACAAATTTTAATTTGTTATCCTATTACAAATGATAATCTCAATCAAAACGAGCGAATATAACTCCATGTAGTATTTGGAAACACGACGAGTAGTTTCAATCATTCTACAGCAACCAGTTCTATCCGCACCATAAAAATTCACGATGGACGGTTCTACCTATACTATGTTCACAATGGACAATTGTATCCATAACATATGAGACCACGTCGAATGGCTCCACCTGCACCACGTTAACAAATTTCGATAAACTTGCCTCCAATAATCTGCATAAATTTGCATTCTCTAGAAATTGAACCTCAAATCTAGTGTACAAACATTAATAAATTCTTAGTCAATCACTAGATCAAGAGAGCTTTCACACTTTTTGATAAAGTTTTGGATTATACTTTTTATTTAAGTTGAAAAACATTAAGGGATTGAATAATTGTGACGACCGCTGCCGATTAATCCGCCTGTAGATTATACCATTTTTATAATCATTCACAGCACAAGTTTTCGTCAGCAACGCTGCAAATAAAAATAAAAAAATAATTTAAGAAAAGGTGTATAAACTTCATCCCATATAAATTTTAAACAGACTAATCCCCAAAATACAACAACCATTCAAATCCTAAATATGATTCAATTTCTCTCAAAGCCCAAACTGAAAAAAAGGATTTTTAAGTTTGTCAAGATAGGACAAAGTAGAAAGTTATAGAAACAATCGATAATGAGATATAACTATAATTATTCGACCAAATCGCCCTCCACTATAGATTTTGAAACTGAATAGTCTTCAACAGATTTTCAGAACTATCATTTTCACCCTAGTCACTATGAAACAATAATCATAATGAGGTCTCGTGTCAACTAAATTAATGGTTGGAAGCGAATAACTAGAATTTGGGGAATTATCTCCTCAATTTTCGCAGTCATATCCTTTGCTTCTTCTCTTTTCCAAGGAAACATGCTTTGATTTTAGAAGTCCAATCTAAGAAAATATGCTTTGATTTGGTGTTATCTCTTTATTTCTTTATAAATAAGTATTTATAGTTTCCTCGGCTAAATTAATCATACAATGGATCAAACTTGAAACCATCTACTCAGCTAAATAAGTATTTATGATTCACAGAAATTTACAACAGGTTTCACTAATATCCATCAATTCTATAAAACCATATATATACATAAACTATGGACAATTTGCTAAGTAGCACATTTTGATAATTTAATATGTGCTCAAATAACTTTTTCAGAAATTTCATTAAGTAGCTAGCATTTTTTTACGGAAATACCCATGAGTTAACTAAAATATATTGTTCATACGTGACATAAATTTCTCGATGGATATATTGTTTATCACAAATTCATAGTGATGCAAAATAAAAAACTTGTTAAAATTATTTAAAATTTGTAAAATTTCAGATATGTTGGAAAATTTTTAGAAACCTTACTAAGTTTTCAGAAATTTTAATAATTAAGTTTAAAAAAACTTTGGAAAGTTATTGTTTACAACATATTGTTTATAGACATTTTTCAAGCATAACCAGAATTGTTTTGATAATATAAATATATTTTGAATGACATAACATATTTTTATAGTTTTTGAAAGGGAAATTACCATAAAAACTTCCAACTATTTACATTTTTCCAACTTAAATTTCAAAAAATTTCGGTTTCCAGTTCAAACCCTCAACTTAATTATTTTTTTGAAACAAACTTCCAAGTTACCGAAATAGTGTATGACGTTGAGTTGACTAACAGTCAACGTTAAGTCCATTAATGGTAATAATTTTTTTTAAAAATAGATAACTGATAAAAAAGTAAAAAATTTAAACAAAAAAAATAAATTTTTATATTTTTAGAGAATAAAATCATTAAATTTTTAAAAAAATTTAAAGAGAAAAAATGTTCTTCTCTTTCGACCATAGATTCTGCTTGCTCTTAAACAATGTCGACAGATCGAATCCAGATGACATCAACGAGATGATTTAAAAGCATTGAGAATTTTTCAAGTCGGAGAATCTCGACAGAATTTTTCCAATGAACCTATTACAACTGAGATTAAGCGAGATTGCTAGAAACGGATTTAACCCAATTCAAAAATAGATTTATTTTATTATTTTATTTGATTCTCTTAACATTAAAAATAAAATAAAAATCATTTAATTAATTATTGTAATGGTGTTAAACAGAACCAGCGTTGACCGTTAGTCAACCCAACATCAAACACTGTTCGGTAATTTGGAAGTTTGTTTTAGAAAAATAATTAAGTTGAAGGTTTGAACTGGAAAACGAAAAAGTTTGAGGTTTAAATTGAAAAAATGTAAATAGTTGGAGATTTTTTATGGTAATTTCCCGTTTTTGAAAACTTTTATAAGTTTTTTTGAAACGTTCACATGATTTTATATTTTTTTACTTGTTTATCGTGTATAAACATTGTTAATCTTCATCGTTTTTTTTCAACCAAACTATAATAAATCAGACAACTGTTATATGGTTGGTTACCCACCTAGGAAGATAAACGTTTACAAAATTAAAAACAATAAGACGAGACCGAGAGGCTCGAGCTAAACAATCTGATTTTGAATTCTGGAAACGTGGGATCCAGGAGAGTGACGCTTAAAAAAATTTCTTTGAGCTCACTAAACTTGTTGAGAAGATTTTCCAAATTTGTCCAATCCTCCGGTTCCGAGTAATAGTGACTAACTCGCTGGATCCGTCACCAAAGCTTGGCAGTCTAAACCGTTGAGTAAGACTGAAGACATTGCCCAGAGCAGAGCTTCGAATTCTGGATGTAGAGGGGATATGCTCCGTCTTAGACCATGACCTCCTAAAAGAATTGTATGATTCCCTTGCACACAATTCCATCCCAAATCATAAAATCGATACTTTAACTTCAATATCCTAAACTCTAATTATCGTCTTAAGCCTGTATAAACTTATAAGCTTTTAATTATAAAAATCTATAATCCTAACCCTAAAATCCTCAACTATAATCCCAAAATCCTAACCTCTAACCGTTGTTAACATCTCCTTGAAACTCACCATCGTCGATCTCTCATTCCGACCTCCTCTCCGACATAAGAAAAAAAGAATGACAGAACGAAACAAAGGAAAAATGGTAAAAAAGTCCATAAAAACTATAAAAATTAATTTCTTATAAATCTCTAGGAAAAACATGAGTGAATTAGGTAGAGAACAAAGTTAAGCAGCAAAATTACAAAACTAACAAAGAGAAAGTTGATACACTTTGACAGTGATATTTTGATAGGTTGTTTACAAAATAGCCCTTGTGTTTTGCTAGCTCAGATAAAAAATTACCGTTCAAATATTGCAATATATGATACATTTTCCAAAATATATTGACTTCTTCTTGCTTCTTTTTTCTTTTCGCTCTCCTTTCTTTCTCCATTTTTTACAACTTTTTATAGTCTTTTTGTTTCCTATTCTCACAGAGCATGCTTTCTTCGGAGCAAGCCTTATGTTTAGGGATTTTTTGTTAGTGGATCTAGCCACTAGGGGGCAAGTTGTGGGTCTAGCCACTAGGGGGCAAGTTTTCTGCGCAATCAACAAACGTGTGAAGACCGGAAAAATACGATAGTGGGGTGTTTCTGACGGCTCTCCGACGCTCAAGTCAGCAAAAAAAGAGAGAGAAGGGTGAAAAGACCACATGGAGTGGCACAAAGAGAAAGGAAATAAGTCGGAAAACGGGGAAGAAAGGAAGAGGTGACACCGGGTCAAACATGGAATGATCCACAGTGTATCAGCACGTTTGATTGAGAAAATTAGTTGTGAGACAGAAGGAAACCGAGAATTTGGTAAGAGAAATAGTCTAGTATGACTGGAGAGATGGTCGGAAAGTGGCCGGAGATATGACTATGAGTAGTCGAAAAGAGACTCGGTCTCAAATATTGAAGGAAAGAGCTTAAGTGTTTAGAGAGATAGTATAAACTTAGAAGCTTAAGCCGGAAGTGAGTTAGGTTTCTTCAAAAAATGATTAGGGTATTTATAGAATTTTACCTTCCCGGATTAGGATATCGGGTTCCGCGTCCTATGTTGGATCGGGTCCGTGTCCACTAATTTGTCCCGGTACGGTGCACTCGAATGATTTTTACCTGCCACCTTTGTCTCTATGCGTTAGCTATCCGACAATACGACTATGTGGTGCAGAGTTCGTCTTTACCATACTGGGCGTAACGATGGACGCGGCGGGTCGGACGCCAGGAGGCCCCTCTAAATCAGCTTTGTCGGCTTTAATCGTTTCGTGGAGCAGAGGCCAGCTGCTTTTACCTATCACATAGGATTTAACTGTTTGATATGTTCTCATGTGGTTTTACCGACGGGACATTACCGGTAAGTATTTCAATTTTCCGGTCAATCGATACCGTTTATGCAAAAAATATTTACCTTGTGATACAGAAACCATCTTTGGTATCACAAGAAAAAGAAAAATCATGTACACTTCTAACGAACTTAGCAATGTTGGGGAGATGTAGAACTGCATATTATTCGACTGGACAAGCATGAAACAATTAAGTAAACTATTAGAACTGGAAAATTCAATTCAATTCCAAGAAGAAGAAATAACAGAAGAGAAGCTGACACAATGTATTAATAGATAATATTACAACAAGATTGATAGATAGTTAAACAAGGACAGTAGCAGAATACAAAATCTTGTAGCCATACTCGAAAGGATCAACAGTTAGGACAACACTAGACGACTCGATATTGCCCCAAACCTCGTTTTCGTGGCCTCGTCTCTCCAAGGAGATCTTCGTACACGAAATCTCAAGACGATCCCCCTCGAGGAGGTTCCAGAAAAGCAACATGTTGGGGCCAGAGTTGGTGAGTCTGGCCCTGGGAAGTAAATCCACCAGCTCTGGGGTTCTAAAATTAGTAATATACTCTTTCTTATATTGTTCCCACAGATACACAATCTGCTGATCAAAGTGGATGAGTCTGGAACTAGAGAGACTCTTTTTCAGAGAGTCCAAACCCTTGACCCCTTTAGTTACCATCCCCTCTTGTTCACGCCAATCCAACTCCTCTGGCTCACACCAATAAATAGTCTCGTCTCTACTAATAGAGTAGAGAAAATCACCAATCATACACAAATCCCTTCTGTTTCCGAACAAGCTACGACTTCCCTCTTCCCCATTTACCTTCTCTCGGCAAGTAGTAAAAGGTCCATTCACTGTTGCATCCACTATTGCATCCACTGCATAAACCTTTTGAGACCTCACAAAACTATTGTGGATATACCCATGGAGCTCCTTCTGAAGCAAGCGGCAAAGAATCCCAAGTTTGAGTCTTTGAGTCTGGTCTCTTTCGTAATCAAATTAAATTTTATTATTTTAAATATAAAATGTGATTACGGAGCAGACTTCACGTGAAGTTGTAACCGTAATTGTAATTTCTGTTTTTTTGTTTGGTCATAAGGGAGTAATTGTAATTTCTCTACCTCTTTGACTTACTTTTGCTTTTGATTGAATAAAGGGGTCTACTTTTGCATTTATAATAAAAATTTAGATCATTTTTACCAATTTCTCCATCAAAAATTTGCATCGAGATATTTCAGATTGAGAAATTTTCAAATATGCATTTTTTTTTTAAATCAGGAGATTCTTTTTTTTTAACGTCTATCTTTACTTTCACAGAAACCAAGATACATGAAAGTACATAAAATAATAAATATACAACCAATTGCATAACTAAGGTTTTGAGAAGACGATAAAACAAAGGAAGTGAATTTTGACGATGCTTTTACTCGCTAACAAAGTATCAACTATGTTATTTCCTTCCTCAAAATTCGCTTTCGATCTTATGTGATATTCATCTTTGGCTATCAACGAAACTCCAAAATCTACGTCGTAATATATACACTTAAAAGCTGTTATAGCGTGGGGATTAATATGATTTGTTTTATTTAATAAAACATATATGCGATCGAACTGTTAGTATTTAAAAATATGAAAAATTATAATTTTATATGCATAGTAAAAGATACGCGGACATACCGCAAAACCCGCGGTCATAAATTGGGGCGGGTTAGGATTATCATATTTAGTACCGCGGATTGAGGCGGACCAGCAAAAAAACTTGACCGGCAGCGGGGCGGGTTAAACGGAGCGGATTAACCCGCATTGACACCCCTAGGTGGGAATGATATTCATAACTAAAATATGTATAGTTTTAATATTAGACATACTATCTTAATTATAACTTAATTTAAATAATCTAATTAAAAATGTGCACGCGGATCCTAAGATATACTGTATGATAGAGTTGTTAATACACTCTTGATTTAATGAGAAACATTCCTTTACATTTTGATTAGCTCATTATCTTTTTTCTAATATCTCAGTATCTCTCTCTATACCAACTCAACGAACTTTCTTCGTCTCTCTTGACGTTGTGGTTTTATTGCTATTAATGTTGTTTAGCGTTTTCCATCAGTTAAAATAATTGCAAAAGTTTTACTCGCATTAACTTTGTTGTATATTCACAACTTCGTCAAACGAGTTTTGCCTCGGAAAGATACCAAACGTGGGCTTTTAAAGCCCAAAAATAAATTAAAAAAGGCCGTGATCCACGTCAGCAATCCGACTTTTTTGCTGAGAAGAAAAACACTTATCTAACGTCTCCTCTCAGCCGTCGATTTAGATATTTAATTTCGTCAGTCCAACGGACAAAAAACGTCTACGTCATCGATCCTCGTGAATTACTCTTATCCAATAGAATATGTTTAGTTCCTCCTTCTTAATATCTCTACACGCTCCTCATCGTTTCTTCAACGCAACCCTAAATTTTCCCTTTCACCGTCTCTCAAATCTCTTCGTTTCCCGAGAAAATCAAAGAGAGTATTTTTCACGATGGCTCCAAAGGCAGCGAAGAAACCAGCAGAGAAGAAGCCCGCCGTCGCAGAGAAACCAGCGGAGGAGGAGAAAGTAGCCGAGAAAGCTCCGGCGGAGAAGAAGCCCAAAGCCGGGAAAAAGCTACCGAAAGAAGCCGGCGGCGCAATCGCAGGAGACAAGAAGAAGAAGCGAGCGAAGAAAAGCACGGAGACGTACAAGATCTACATTTTCAAGGTGTTGAAACAAGTCCATCCTGATATCGGAATCTCGAGCAAAGCCATGGGGATTATGAACAGTTTCATCAACGATATCTTCGAGAAACTTGCTCAGGAAGCTTCTAAACTCGCAAGGTACAATAAGAAACCGACGATTACTTCTCGCGAGATCCAGACTGCTGTTAGACTTGTTCTTCCTGGTGAGCTTGCTAAGCATGCCGTCTCTGAAGGAACGAAGGCTGTGACTAAATTTACTAGCTCTTGAACGAATTTCTGGTCTAGGGTTAATGTTTTCTGGGATGATTAGTAGTATTTTGGTTTTAGGATCTTTGATTCTGGGTTTTTCCTTTGAAGTTTTAGTATGAAATCGGATGGGTTATTTTGCTTTTCTAGCTTTATGATTTGGATGTAATTGTGGAAGAGCATATGGTATCAATCGTCCCTTTTGAAGGAGATTCTGAAGTAGATCTCAATATTTTGTGTTCGTGGTTTGACCAAAGTTTAGTCAGATCTCATATTAATTCTTGGCTTATTCATCTTAGAAATGATTCCTAAAATTGTATTAAAAGGTTTGATATTGGTCAAGTATAGAGCCGTATATGTGACAAAAAGAGAGATCTTTTAGGAAACGACCGTTGTTTTAGATTACCTAATTATCCCTCCAAAGTTCATTCATATTCCATACTCTTACACCAAAGGAGAGTTTATAATTGAAAGATTGATAAGTCCACTTCCGAGTCTAATTATGATTAACATCACCTATCTAAAAAGTAAGGAGGTTTAGTGTAAGACTAACTTGAAGCAAGTAGGTTTAGTGTGTGGATCACTAACCTGTTTATTACTGCCACATACATTTGATTTAGTCAAAGCCACGAACCTAATTGTTGCTCTCATCATCATTGTAAAATCTCAATGACTCATTCTCAACCCTTCATTTTCCACTGCTCTATCCACAACATCTTCACACTAAAACCAGGTTAGTTTTGGCGGTGGACATTTCTCTCTCGTTAATTAGGTGATTAATCATCAATTATTTTATATGTACACATAATTTGTATTAGTATATCAGATTACTAGTTGTTTTGTTGAGGTAGAGAGAAAACGTGGGAAGGAGATTGGGGCAAATCCGTAATTTTAAAGAGCGGTTCGTGAAACGTGCAAGCGTCCTCTCTCCCACTCTTTTCTTTCTTCGTCACAACACAGAAATCGCACCACTGTGTAATTTTCCTTTACATAACACAAACACTAACCACCTAAAAGTTTTTTCCACGGGAAACTCTGATGCGGAGTATCGTCTCTCTTTCGATGGACCCGATTCTTCGGAAAATCTCTGCTCGTTGGCCGATTCTAGTACAAGCCGCCACGTGGACAGTGCTCTTGATGTTGACGGTTGCTTTTGCGTCTTTTGCTCCGGAGATGGCGTTTGTGTCTACATTGTCATCTTCCTCAAAGCCATGCGGCAGAGGAGATGGGTTCGTTAGGATTCCGATGGATTTTCCGGGAGAGATTGTGTGCGTGCCGTCTCAAATGGTGAAGCGATCAGGTTTCGACCTTTTTGTGCCGACGATTTTCGCCGGAGTTATGGTCGTTGCTTCGGCTTCTCTAATCCGATCGTGTCTTGTGACAGATGCATAACTGTTTTAAGTTTTTATTATATAAATTTTGCTATTCCAATGAAATGTCAACAAGGGTCCTTAGCTCAGTGGCAGAGCAATTGACTGCAGATCAATAGGTCACCGGTTCGAATCCGGTAGGGCCCTCTTTTTAAAAAAAAAAATTATGGATCTAAATGGTACCGATTGAATTCTGCTGAATTGCAGAATCTGGCTGAATTTTTAGTGATTTCTTGCGGAATCTGGCGGAATAATATCAAACTTAAATGGTAACTGCGGAATATTGCTGAATCTGGCTGAATTTTTGACAAAATTAATTAATTAAATAGACTTATAAAAAAATTAGTTAAACAATTTTTTTATCAACAAGATTAGTTAAATAAATTATGAAAATAATATATTTAATAATTTTATCAAACATAATTATCATATAAAATCATAAGCTACCAAAATTAATTATTAACTGTTTATTTTTATTAAAATTAAATTATTTGATTATTTTAATTTTTAGTTTATTATTTTTGTACTAACAACTTCGAATAGCAAAATTAAAATATGGATAGTTTTAAGAATAATAATTTAATTTATCTATGAAATGAAATACATGTTATAAATATAGAAAATTGTACACAAAACAATAATTTATGATTTGAATTGTCTTACAAATAAAGCAAATTAATTCAAAAATATTATTTTCATCAAAATTTACGCAAGTTGCTGAATTTCATTTAAAAAAAAATCTCGAGTTTTTATCAAAATTATATTACTCGTTTGATATTGATTTTAAATATTGGAATTACCCATATCATACTCGTATTATCCGATCCATTTTTAAAGATTTCAGATGTGATTTTCAATATCCTAAATATTCTTATCCAAGCCTCATATCTGTTATTATCCGATTTTTTAATCCAAAGTAAACATATCTACGTATCAATTGGTGATAGAAGAATTGTTAAATCTAGATATATTTTTTTATTGCATTGCTGAATTTAGCTAAATCTGGTGAGTTTTTTTTGCAGAATTGCTGAATTTAGCTGAATCTTGCGGATTTTTTTTTTTATGTTACCATTTAGAGCCTTATTAAAGAAGAAAAAAAAATTTCTTCAATTTTTGTCTTTTAGTAAACATTCAACACATTCTTCAAATGCTTCAAATTATCAAATGGTAACACAAAATTTTTTATTCTTCATATTCTTCAAATTCTTCAAAATAATCAGTTACCATTTAGAGCCTATATCAAACATTGACCGTTGATTATTTTGATCTGACGGTCAAGGCAAAGTATTTTCTGGATCAATGACGTGGCATAAGGATTAATAGGTAAGTGGTAGAGCAATTGACTGCAGATCAATAGGTCACTGGTTTGAATTTGGTAGAGCTTTTTTTTTTTTTTTTTTTTAAATTATATCAAATGTTGACCGTTGATTATTTTGATCTGACGGTCGATACAAAATATTTTCTGAATTGATGACATGGCATAAAGTTTAATAGCGCCTGAGTTTGTATTTTTTTTTCTTTTTTTAATGAAGAGAAAATTTAGCCTCTCCGGTTTGGCACCGAACAGAACATCGATTCGCTAAATTTCAAATTACAATCTTTATTTTTTTATGCAAAAAAAAACAATTTTGCCAAAACTATGAAAAACTAAACACAACTTCACAATCGTATGTGTTGTAAGCTCATGCCAAATATCAAAAATAATCAAATTCGCGAAAATACCAAAGCACCCACTATTTTTTTTTTAAAAAAATTTTCCCTTTACTAAAAAATCAAGAAATACAACAAAAAAAAAAACACATCTTCACCAAAATTTTAATCCACAATATAGCCAATGATTTCACAAATTGATGAGTATAAATTTCAAACTCTAAATTCCTTTATCTCACCCACTTGATTCCATTTTTGATTTCTTTTTTCTCAAGCTAGATTCTCAGACTAAATTGTCAACTGGCCACAAGCCAAATTCAACACTTGTGAAAATTAGAGTAATTAAGTGGGCAATTGCAATTTCATTAAGCAAATGAGAAACTTGTTACAATAGGTGCAAATTACCCAAACCCTAATTACAACCAAAAACAACATAAAAGAAAAAATTAAAACCTAAATCCCTAAAAATCAACCCCATTTTTCTGGATTTCTTGACCGCAAGACTTTAAATTCAGCAACAACAACAACAACCAGAAAAATCAAAAACGAAAAGATCTTCAAAGGAATTTAACCACCGAATCCATAAAGAGTGCGTCCTTGTCTCTTCAATGCGTAAACAACATCCATGGCGGTCACCGTCTTTTCAAAAAGATTTTCAGAAAGATTTTCAAAACTCCTCTTGTTTCTTCGTATATCAAACCACTGATTCGTTTCACGCCTCCTCTACGAGCAAGTCTCCTAATCGCAGGCTTCATGATTCATTGGATGTTGTCTCTCAAGATCTCCCTGTGTCTCTTCGCTCCTCCCTTTACTAATCCCTTTCCTCCTTTTCCTCTTCCTGACATTTTTTTCTTGTGAAATTTTGGAAAAATTAAGATGATTGTTAAAAGAGATGATTTTGAGATTTATAAAGAAAGACGTCTACCCAGAAAATAAATATTAGCCGTTCGATTTATATTTAATCGTACATCTTAAGATGGCGATCCGCGTGAATGTATGAGAAAAAATATGGACCGTTATAGATTGGCTACTTTAGTAAATCAAGAATTGTGTGCTTTTTCGTTTTTTTTCTTGGGGAATTTTTTGGTTTGGAGCATTTAACATGAACCAGTGAGTTAACCGGGTCAGTTAAGAATTGGTGTTTCTATCTCAACTGAAGCGATGCCATTTTGAGGATGCTTCGATTTTCTGTTTTCTAATAAAAAAAGAGTTCGTTATAAGGTCGTTGAGCTCAGAGCTCTTTTGTATCTTCTTTGTTCTTCGTTCTCTCTCTCTCAGCTCTTTGGTTTCTTTGGATCGTGAAAAATCCTGTTTCGGTTGGGAATTTGACACACTGATGATAGGTTGGCGGTACCGCTCTTAGTGAATAGATCCATGGTGTTCCCATCATCGCGTTGTACACTGCTGGTTTATCGATGACAAAGAACTTGACGAGTTTGGAGATGCCTCCAATGTGCACGGATAATTTGATGGTTATAACGGTCATTGTTGTCTCTCCATCAGTGAGCGGTTTGGAGCTCGGCTTGATTTTTTGTCATCTCCGATCTCCATTTTTTTAAGGTCTCTTTAAAGATCAGGCCTACGGAACTTCCAGTGTCGACCAATAATCTGGTGACTTTTCAGTCTTCTATCCTTAGCTCGATCACCAAAGGGTCGTTGTGGGGCATGTCCAGATCCTTAGTATCGGCTTCCCCGAAGATTATTGGTATAGACCTCGGCCCTGTCCGACCAACTCTTCTCGGTAACAACATTCCTTTCGTACTATTTAATGGAGCGAATAGAGTTGTTGCTTGTCTGGAACCCTCCCATGATCATATTGATCCTTCTCTTGGAGGGCGGTGGGGCGTTCATGTTAGACCAGTTTTCTTGAACGCATTTTGGAGGGTCGGTATCAGTGGCGACAGGTCCTGCTCTGTGATGGTTATGAAGATGCTGGTCATTGTTGGTCTGGCAGTTCGTTTTGTCTCCCTTCCGCGTTGGCCCTTCAACCTTAATTTCTCCGCTTTGGAATTTAAAAAGGAGGTGCTCTTGCAGGTGCCGACACTGGGCGGTGGAATGTCTGTACCCTTTATGATATTCGCAATATGATTTCGTGTCCTTTGGATCGTTGTTTCGGTTGTACTTGTTCCATGGTTGCTGCAGCGGGGACTGGATGTTGTCGACGTAGTGCATCGCGACTTTTTTTCCTCGATATTCCCTATGATAGTTCATATCGTAGTGCTATCGCGGCTCGTAATGCTCATCCCGAGGTTTATCTTAGGAGTTGGCGGTTTCGCAGGGGAGTGATTTGTTAACATAACTGCTCGCTCTTATTCGAGTTCGATGTACCGAGTTGCCCGGTGCATTGCATTTTCTAGAGTTGGCACTTCGTTAATCATTAGATCCTTTTTGAATTTTGATTCATACCAGAGAGCATTCCTTAGTGCGGCTAACGCATCTTCATCGGTGACGGTAACTCGGGAAACTATCGCTTTGAATTTATCCATAAACGTTCGGAGCGGCTCTTTTGATCCCTGTGATAGGGTCCAAAGATCGGCATTTGAGGTTCCTTTCTGCATATACATTGAGTAATGTTTGAGGAACGCCGTTGACAGCTGTTGGAAACTATTGATTGAGTTTGCTTCGAGTCTAGAGAACCAGCTTAGTGCCGCTCCTCCCAGATGTTCTACGAATAACTGACAGTATCCGGCATCCCGCTCTTCTAGGGAGAATTGAGCTCGTCCCATGGCGATGCTGAACGCCGTCATGTGCTGTCTGGGGTCAGTATTACCCTCGTAGACCGGAATCTTGAGTTTTTCCGTATTTCTGATCGGGATGTGAGTGATACGTGTGGTGAATGGGGTACGTTGTGTTTTTTCTAGTACTCGATCAATTTCGGGGAGGGGGGGGGGGGTTGAGCTAAGAGCTCGGTGACTTTAGAGTTCATATCTTTAAATGTTGCTTTCATTTCTTCGATTTTGGGGTCTTGTTCTTTGATTGGATCTTGGTGTTGAGGAGTCGCGGGACATGTTAACCATAATCCGGCTGGGTTTTTTGTCGAGCCCGTCATCGTTAGATTAACAGTTATGTTTCGGTTATTTTTTCGGGCTTGATGTTCGGTGATGAAAGGAGAAAAGCTCCGCCGTAGTTGTGGTGATTCGTTGGCCGACCTCTGATGTATGTTGTCGAGATGGTCCCGGCATATGGTTTGTGCGGAAGTCAAGAATTTGATTTTTTCGTTTGTTCCGCGATTTAATTCGTCCTGACGATCGAAACACCTTAAAAAAGTTTGGAGCATGGAGGCGAAGTCGACCTGCTCATCCGTTATCAAGGTGACTTCGCTGTTGGCTGGTTCGTGTTGTACGTCGGTGTTCTCATATGTATTGACCACTTCCCGAGCTGCCGTATCATCGTTCCGGGGTTGTGTGTCTTCCATTTATGAGCTGAGTTTTTGCGTGGGAGAAATATCTAGCCCCCCTTCTTGGCGCTCCAATTGTTGAACTCGGTGTACTCAGTTCGGTAATAAGAGAGAAAATGAGTTCGGAGATTCTCGTTAAATTAAACTCAGATCGAAAATACAAGATGACGGAGAGTAAATGGATTACAAATGAATCATTTAAACAGGATTTTCCGAGCTGAATCTCTGTAGTAGATGAGAACGGTTGATCGTGTATGCCGAGCTTATGCTCCGAACTGATGAGGTCGGATGCACGGTTCCAGACTCGAGGATGAATGAGGTCGGCGAAGATAATGTATCTTTTATGGTCGGTCAAAATTCTCGTCCTTAGAGTTAGAGGCCTAAACGTTGCGTTTTGAGTCCCTTATGCTCTCCAGAGAGTAATTAATGTCCCTCATCTATAAGGAATACCCCTATTTATAGGTAAATATCGGTCAGTAACTATAGTCTGATGTGAACTATAGTTACTTGATTTTAATTGCATCTGATTAGGCTTTTCTATTTTCTTGGGCTTTCCTGAATGGGCCGAAATGGTTTTTGGGCCGAGCCCAGTTCCTGAGGGTAAAACCCATATCCAACAATTCTTGATTTCAATCTTCAAAACGAGTGTCGTGAGTGATCGTGAAGTTCTTTTATCAATTCGACTTAGGTTTTTTAGTTCTCAACAAGTTGAAAACCTATCCTAACCAAGTCAGAATCAAAACAAAGACCGTACGAATTGACCAATGCTAACAATACCGGAAACTCTATAAAGCGAAAAACTCGAACCAAAAACCCGGATTGAACAATAATTTCGATAACCCGGCTTTTGGTCATTTGGGAAAAGTACAAGCACAAGTTTAGACTCATTTTTTTCAACTAAGCTCAAAGCTTCTCGTTGATCAAATTCTCAAAATAAATTCCAAGTAGTAACACCACTCTTTAAAATGTTCCTCGTTAGGAAGCTTATTCCCTACAAACTTCAAAACGCATTAAAAAAAAAAAAGAACAAACAAAAAACACACAATTCCATGAAATGAAAAACGCTTTTTCTCTTCTTCTTCTTGAAATCATCAACTTCACTTCTTGAGAACACCAAGCCTGAGACGAAAATCTTCTTCCATAAGAGGAAGCCCTTCACGGAGCTTCACCTTTGGTTCCCAACCAAGAACTTGTTTAGCTTTGCTTATGTCTGGTTTCCTCTGCTTCGGATCATCTGGTGTGTTCTCCACCATCTTTATCTCCACATCCGGTTTTATAAGCTGCGTCAATTCTCATTATTTGTTACAGCTATTATCACATTTTATCTGAATGAAAACAACAACAAAGATAATGCTAACCTCTTTAACCGTCTCAGCGAGCTCAACCATCGTGAATTCGCCCGGATTGCCTATGTTGATTGGTCCGGTTTGGTCTCCTTCCATCAGACGCATTAGACCGTCCACCTACAAAACCAAAGTTGGACTTTGTATCATTTTGTTATATACGTATGATTGATAACCCGCAAATTGGTTGAATGATTCCACAACTCGCAAGTTTTTACCAATCACTTTTTTCATTCCTACATTTTCCGTGCGTAAGATCAATGAAAAAAACACAATTGTGAAACTGTCATTCTGCTGGTTTTCGATTAAATCCAGTTTGTTTTCTTCACGATTATATTGCCCGCATTTCATTCCTCATATTTTTATATTTTATGCGAATCTGTAACGTTACCAATCAAAACCTTTGACAAATGATAAAGAGAATGAGTTGTTATATAGAATGGACATACATACCATGTCTGAAACATAACAGAAACTGCGGGTTTGTGTTCCCGGTTTCTGAACAGTCAGAGCTTCTCCCCTGCAAAACCCAAAACGATATTACTATCAGAAGCTTTAGAATGAGCCTATGATTCGACTCAAAATTTAATCGGTTATTAAAAAAAAAGAAGACAAATACAAGAACTTGATTGAGGTTAGTTTCACCTGAGAGCCTGAGCAATGAAGTTGCTCACGACACGACCATCGTCAATGTTCATACGAGGACCATATGTGTTAAATATTCTCGCTATCCGTATTTCTACAATGTCCCGGTGACAATAATAATTAATCAGCCAGCAAGTTAAATCAAAGTTTCCAAGGAAATGGAAGAATGACAGATTAATTTACCAATCCCATGTTGCCTATGGTAATCAAACATCAGAGTCTCTGCAACACGTTTTCCTTCATCGTAACAGCTTCTAACACCTTATAAGCATCAAATCCACTTGCTGTTAGTTCATCAATCAATAGCTGAGATTATTACAATTACTCGCTATAATGACTTACCAATCGGGTTTACATTTCCCCAGTAGCTCTCAGGTTGAGGGTGGACAAGAGGATCACCGTACACTTCGGATGTGGAAGTAAGCAAAATTCTTGCTCCTACTCGCTTAGCCAGTCCTAACATGTTAAGTGTGCCAATCACATTGGTTTTTATCGTCTGCCATTATTAAGATTATGATCATAAGTCGTAAACATTATAATCAGTATATGAGAGTTTCAATTAAGAAAATTTAACAAACCTTAACGGGGTTGTATTTGTAGAAGATTGGAGATGCAGGACATGCTAAATGATAGATTTGATCAACCTCGACTAACAGAGGTTCAGTCACATCTGAAAATCAGAAAAATTAAACAAAACAAAAAACGTTAACTAATGCAATGTTTTGGATAATGAGTATTAATTAATTAAGCTGATTAAGAAGAATATTTACTTACCATGACGAATGAGCTCAAATCTTGGATGACCAATCCATTTCTTGAGATTATCTTTTGATCCTGTGAAGTAATTATCAGCGACGATTACTTCGTTCTTTTCGTTTTGCATCAATCTATCAACCAAATGAGAACCAATAAATCCAGCTCCTCCTGTCACCAAGATCCTCATATTCGACTGCAATTCCAAAATAAATCAAATTAGAGTTTTCAACTATCAAAGCCTCTTAAGTGAAGATTGAGATTTTTTTTCTTTTCTTTTTTGTCAATAAAATGCATTCTACCTAGTTTGATCCCGAATCACAAAGACGAAACTAGTACAAATCACTATGTTTCATGGCGTGGTCGGTGAGATGGAGATCTACACTAAAGGTTTCAACATTTGTTTTCCCTTCAATAACACAAATAAGTTTGACTTAAGCATAACTACACTTTAAACTAGACAAGAACTTAAAACCAAACTCAATTGAATAAAAAATGTTTTAGAGATTTTAATTAAGGAATAAATTGTTACTGAATAAACAGAAATGACCTGAAAAAACTTGGAATTACGCAGAGGAGAAGGCATCGGTGGTGGCTTCGTCGTTGTTCCGTTGGAAGAGTTCGTCGCCATTTCTGCAAATCTGAATAAAGTTTTTAAAAAATCATAATCAGATTTATCAAATGATAATACACATGCATCTACAGTTTACACAGTCACGCAAATTAGAGAATTAGTCAAACCTGATAAGCAGTGAGAAGCTTGATGAAACGAAAACTGTACACAATCACTCTTCTGATCTCGATGATACTAAAAGAAGATCAACGAAATCGATTTTATATAAGCAAGTAAAATTAATTAAAAAATCATATAGTATGAAACATGAAAATGAGTGAGTCCCACAAAATTTGTTAACTACGCAAAAAAAAAAAAAACATGGAAAATAATAGAAAATTCCCTACCAGAAAAATCGAAGCTTCAAAAGATGGAAAAGTGAGACGAATTATCAAATGACTGAATTGCACCAGACACAATTTTAAGTTGGTCGCTCACCAAATGTCGCTTACGAATTAAGTTTTAATTAAAAATATTAAGAAAGAGAAAGAGAGATAAAAGAAAACGAAGACTCAAAGAGATTGACTTTTCAATATTCTCGACTAAAGTCTAAATTAAGCAATGGAGACGCAATAAAATTATGGGTTTTAAGGATTTTATGGATCTTACATTTCGAGATTTGCGACTCGATTAAACAAAACTTGTGGGATTATAAAAAAAGAAAAGAAAAAAAAAGCATAGACGTGAGATAAGCGCCGTAGGAATCGAACCATAGTTATTGCGCTAAACGAATTTACGTACCTTTTTCAAAATTTTATTCGCAATTTTATCGAGATTAATTTTGTTTTGATTTAGACGATAATAATACCGTAGATTTTGATCCACACAAAACGCGGAATTAAATGATTAAATAGGTTGATGAATATTTAAATGTGTATAACAAAACATATGATTTCTAATATTTATAAACATACAAAATTATATATATTGTGCATAAATATACTAAAGTTAAATACTTTTGATCAAACATATGTTAATGCCATTTGTTTTTTATGTGTAAAATTGATTAAAAATATGCAAATGTTATTTATTTCAATATCTTTTAAATGTAAAAATTGATCTTCATTTTTTTCCGTTTAAATTGATATTCATAATAATAAAAACTTTTTAATATATCATAAAAAATTAAAAATAGATATGGCAAGTCTAAAATATTATATTTAATTGGGCTTAAATTTGTAAAACATGTATTAATGAACTTATGTTATAAAATTAATGAGAATATGTAGAGATTTCCACCTTGGCATATATTTTTAATCGAAATGTTCTGATTGGTTAAAATTAAATGATGTGTCACTTAAATTGCTCATTGAGTGACACATTAGATTTTTCTCTCTAAGAGCATCTCCAATGTATTACACCATTTTTACACCAAAATGGTGTAACTCCAAAATGGTGTTGGGTTTTACTCCAATGTATTACACCATTTTTAAAACCAAAAGGGAATATTCTAAGTATATTTTCTTTTTCAATTTCTTTGTTAATTGTTAATAATACACCATATTTTTAAAATTTACGAATTGATCCTAACTATTTTACTTTTCTTAAAATTTCCACAAAATTTAATTTATTTGATGTTGTTTATCTTTAATTTCGGTACTTTATGTATTTTTAAATCTATCATCAATTTATGTCATTATATTTTCTGTTAAATTTATGTTATTTTGCAACTTCAATTTTACGTACCTACAACAAAAAGTATGATTTATATAAAATTTTGAAATAATGAAAAACTTTAAAAGTGTATATAATTTATCTCTTTGTATATAAATTTCATATATATCTAAAATTTATCTATTAATTATTTTTGATTTTTATAATAATCAATTTTAAAATAACTTAAAATTTGAAGGATCTTTTTATAAATAAAAAAGTTCAACACCAAAATGGTGTAAACTCATTTCTTACACTATATTTGGTGTAAAAAAATGAGTTTACACCATTTTGGTGTTGAAAATGATGTTAGATTTGAGAGGATTTTACACCAAAATAGAATTTGGTGTAGGGTTGGTGATACTCTAATGTCTCCTCTATTAATATATATATAGGATTTGAAACTTTGGGAGGACAAAAAAAACTTAGGGAAGTAAATAAAAAATGAGGATTACTAGAATAATTCAAAATCTTCGTCAGTTCTTTTTAAAAATATATTTTATATTCATATTATTATTTTTTTAAATTTTGTTAGGACGAAAATAATTAGAATTGCCATTATTATTTTTTCCACGTCAGCACAAACCTATTAATTATTACGAAATTGCCACTGCAATTTCGCTATAAACAGAAAGTCTGCCGTGAAAAATATGCCGCAATAGTGATGACAGATTTATTATTTATCCACAGACTTGTTTGGAATGACAAACTTTTCTCATATATATATATATATTTAAATGACAATTGTTTTGATAAATCTTTCGAATGAGGCAGCATACTTACTTCTTTTTTGCAGACTTATTCCATGTGACATACTTACTTTGCAGACTCATTATGATGATACCACATATTTAATTAATTTTGACAGATTTAATTTTATGTGACACTTATCTCACATATTTATTTTCTTCTTATAGACTAATGTATGTATCTGGTAGCAGAGTTATATTAACATGCTTATTATAAGTTTGCCATCAAAGCATACTTATATCATCTTAAAAATTAATTACTAGACTAGTAACGACGTGGTAGTAGATTTTTTCCAATGTTATAGCAAATTTATTGTTTTTAACCAAAATATGTACTTTGTGACATAGTTTTAGTCCGATAGACACATCATAATTATCTCTTATTATGATATCTTTCTAACTGTTTTTTTGGCAACAGATTTTTGATATGACAGATTTTTAGCACTATGTTGTGGCAGAATTAACTGGCAGACTTAAACTTATATATTTCGTTGAAGATTTATTCAACTTTGTATGTTATAGGGTTAAGTGTGCGAGTAAAATCATGTTAAAGTTAAACATGATTGGTTACAACATTTAGCCATATTTAGCCATTTTGAAGAGTATATGAGCTTACTAAGTTGAGAATATGTTCCAAGGGTAAAGAACACATTATATGTGTCTTGTGTTATGTATCCTTTGTTTCCTTGTTAACATGGACTAAGATTTTCATTTTAATTCTTCTTAAAAAAATTGAAGCATGTGAAGATTTAATTAAATTTATTTTATTTCGATAATAAATCATGATTCAATCTCTTTCTTTAAAATTCTGATGAAATTTGATTTTTCTTTAGCTCTCAGTTATGTGTTTTTTTTGTCTCCGAAGGTAAAATCTTAATTATCTATACGATATAACTTTTTTAACGATCTTGAAAATTGTTGATCAAATTTGGATTGAAAAGATTAAGTACACATGTGAGATTTATTAGTGTGTGAGTAAGATGACCATGTTAAGATTAGATATGATTATTTTCAACAGTGATCTTAAATTTAAGGTAATTGAAAAACTCAGTTAAAATTTGAGTTCAAACAAATCCGTAGTGACATTAAAATAAGTATGCCATAATATATCAAATTAATCAACAACTTACAAGTAAGTATGTTACAATAGTACAAGTAAATGTGTTATAACAACTTATATAAATATGTTGCAGCAATTCAAATAAATATGTTAAAACATTTTAAATAAAGGACAATTCTCAAAAATACCACAAAAATAAGTTTTTGTTCCAAATATACCATCACTTAGTTTTTTTTTCAAAAATACCACTAAAAGTTTTCTTTTTTCAAAAATACCACAAAATTAAAACTAAACTTTAAACCCTCAAAATTAAACTCTAAACCCTAAAAACTAAACTCTAATCCCTAAAAACTAAATCCTAAAGCCAAAATACTAAACCCAAACCTAAAAATTTAAATTATAAACTCTTAAAACTCATTTTTAGTGTTTGTGGTATTTTTTGAAAAATAATTTTTTTAGTGGTATTTTTGGGAAAAAAAAAACTAAATAATTATATATTTGAAACAAAAACATATTTTAGTGGTATTTTAAAGAATTCCTCTTAGATAAATATCATTAGTTAAATTAGCCTGCCACCACTTATAAAAACCTGTAGTAACAAGTCCAAAAAATTGCAAATTTTTTTTTTAGGTTTTGTAGAAAATTGTCAAACAGCTACGATTATCGCATCGTCCCCGTCTCCTCCAAAATCACCACCCTCTCCTCCAAATCTTAAAAAAAAATGCAAGAGAAAAGTTAGGATTTGGTAGAAATTTGCAATCACAATATTCGAAATCATTATAGGAGAAAAATATGAAACATATCAAACAAGTGATTAAAAATTTCAGAGCTAAGAGTTAAGTTTCTAGAGAATCAAACATTTGGTATTTAATGTTGATGTAACCAGATCCTTAAGTTTTTTGTGATCTTTCAGATATGTAGGGATCCAGGGAGTAGCAAAATGCTAAATTTTGGGTGAGCAGCCATGGATGAGGCGGGATAGAACCATATATCAGAAGATGTAATCGACAAGGAGGGAGAGATTGGAGATGATGATGAAGGGCTTGAACTTGTCGATGACGACGGCTTGTTACGACGAACTCGACGATGATGGTTTGTTGTAGCGACCACGACGACAGCTAGGATTATAGACTTTGTCTCCTTCGTTGGAGAGGAGAATCTTTTTTTTTTACCTTGAAGAAGAAAATGGTTCACGACCTTTTTCAGTTTAAGAGTTTTTTTTAATTTACAATATTAACTATTTACATATCCAATTTTATGGGTTTGTATTAAAAATTAAATCAAAATGGTATTAATGTAAATATTAAAGTACAAATGGAGTTACATGACTTTTTCATAAATATGACTCATTCTAGCTAATAAGACTCATTTTCAATAATAATTGGTAAAATATGAATCATTATGAGTAATTTCTCAAATAAAAATCTCTTTTTTTTAGTTTTAAAATTTTCACTTTTTTTACTGTGTCTGTTCATTAACACTAGGTGGTTGATCCGCACCGTGTGTGCGCATGATAAATTTTAAAAGAATAAGTTAATTTTAGTATTTAATAACGTGATTTTATCATTTATAAAAAATATATAAATATGTATGATTGTTAGTTTTAAAATTTATATGCATGTAGAAAATCAATATCCGTAAGATAATATTTTTAATATTTTTAAGTGTTACCTTGGAAATTAGGGGTTTCTCATTTTGTAACTTTTGTAGTTGTGTTGAAACAAAACGCAATCTTGGATAACAATATGTAAAATTTTGTAATTAGTGAAATGAAGTTTTAACATATTTGGAAAAATTAGATATGGCGAGAAATAGAAAGACACACAACTTCAATACTTCAAGAAAATAACACGAAACCAAACAAAATGATTCTTTTTCTTTCTTTTCTTAGGTGATTCATCCACGCCATGCGCAAGCATGAAGAATTTGTAAACTCCTTTAATAATAGTAATTATCTACATTTTGTTATGATTCGTTAAATATTTTTTTTTTTTGACATTTATACAAACTCAGTTAATTGTAGTAATGATGTACATTTGTTTCTTTTTCTTTTTCTCGGCCTTTTTTCTCTCTTTCTTCTTCTTTTTCTCGATCTTTGTTTTTTTTCTTCTTCCTCTTCTTTCTCGTTTTCTTTTCATCGTATTCGTCTTTTTTTTTCTTTGTCTTCTTCCTTGCCTTCATGCTCCTCTTGAGTTTCTTCTTTGTTCTTCTTCTTTTTTGTTCTTCTACTTATTCTTCTGTTTCTTCTATGATTGTTACTTGCGGCTAAAGTCGCTAGATTTTTTAGATTTTTTTTTCAGTTTCTTCGTTCTTCTCTGACTGCTTCTTCATTTTCTTCTATTTGTTTTGTCTTCATCTTTGTCTGATTTTTCTTTTTCTTCCAATTTTATACTTCCTCCTATTTTTTTTATTCTTCATCATCATCTTTGTCTCTCCTTCCATTTTTCGTCTTCCTTTTTTTTCTAGTTTTTTTCTTTGTTTTTTTTCTTATTTGGGTCTTTCTTCATCCTCTTCTTCATTGTCTTTTGTTTTCTTTGTCTTATCCGACTTCTTTTTTTTTCTTCTGGTTTTTCTAAATTGTTTGAGATAGTAAAGGTGAGATCAAATCCTCAGGGACTTGGCAACTACGCTATGAATCCTAAAGAATTTAATTAAGCTAGAATAGAATTTGCGCACGCGGGTATGAATTTTTTTTGTAAAATTTTTATTTTTAATGTTGATTGTATTAAAAAATTAGAATTATGAAAATTTAAGATTTCACAATATGAAGGTGGTCGTCTAAAATGGTTTGTTACTTCTAAATCAATAATATGGTGAATAACAATAGATATGACAAAAACATAAGTCTACGTAATTAATTCAAAGAAAACATAAGTCAAATCCTTAGAATTAATCAATATTTTGGAATATTTTTTTGTAAACGGCATTCATTGTTCTTTTCTGAACTTTCCTTTCTTTGTCGGTTATTATAATTTTCAATCCAGATCTAGACTTTACTCTTGATAATAAAACATATAGATGTCTTTATGTATGCCCTTGACTTTTATTGATGATCATTGCGAAAACTATAGTTAATGGAGATTGTTTGCACCGCATTTTAAAAGGAATTTTTTTTCCAGGTGGAGTGACAAACATCTTAGGGACTAAAAACTTTTCGCCTACCATATAATTTTCTGTTATGATTCTTTCCTCAATCACATGACGTTCTAGCTGAGTAATAATAAGTTTATTCCCATTATATAACCCACATTTATGATCAATGTTACGAAGATGCATGATGGGAGCACCAACCTTTAATCTCAAACAAAGCTTAAACATTCCAAATACTTTGATGTTGTCCAAAAACTATGTTGCGTATACCACATTTTCAGTTGTGTCATTATCTGAAGGAGCAACGCTGTCAGATCTGAGATAGACTTTCTCTTCACTGGAATTAATTGCATAAATGAGTAGTAAGAATTTGAATAAAAAATGTCAATATTCAAAATATGCTAAGGTCAATAAAAAAATTCTTTACTTGATAATTTTGAAAGCATATCATCATATCATCATTAGTCTGATCCACATCGTCATTTATAGGACTCACAATTGTGTATTAGTAAAAATCAATATCAATTGAGTTTCAAAATGATTTTCCATAAATTTTCTT
The DNA here is from genome assembly GCA_900406555.1 of Pseudoturritis turrita. Lineage (NCBI taxonomy): Eukaryota > Viridiplantae > Streptophyta > Magnoliopsida > Brassicales > Brassicaceae > Pseudoturritis > Pseudoturritis turrita. The sequence continues at coordinate 652,676 of OVBL01000677.1, read as the reverse complement.
CTCTATAGTTTCGATTGGAAATATTCGCTCAGTTATCAACAAACTTTATGAGATTTCTATTTCTCGGTCATTTGGCAGGTTTATCTTTCCATCACCAATATCTAAAATCCATTTAGAAATTTTTTTAAGTTCTTCAGTATCATGATTACTAAGTATACCATGTAATCTCATGTTTTTCTAAGCTTCAAAACTTGCAATGTTCTCAAACATATGATGTATATAGAGATGCCAAATTAGTTTAGGATATGACACCTCTAGTGATAACTCACATAATCTTTCTAAAATCACTGCAAAAAACAACAATCTTGCCTCCAAATGGATTATCCTCCGCATATATAATAATATTGCTTAAGCTGTGATCTAAATTCTCAAAGCAGTGTCATATGAGTTTCATCCCATACTATAAATTTCACGTATTGAATTAGACTTAAATATGAAAAATGAAGATGTACAAATCTTCAAAGAATTCAAGCATAACCATAAGATTTTTTTTCCAAAGAATTTATGTTTAATATTTTTGGATTAGTGTAAAAAAAATGTTGAGTTCAAAACTTTCTAAAAATAAATGGAAAATAATTCTTAGTTACCAAATATCTTATTTTAAATAATTTTGAATAAATCTATGAAAATAAATATTTTGTGTTAGTTATATTTATTGATTTAAAATATATTAAACATAAACTATATTAAACCTAAAATATTTTGTGTTAGATATCATTTTATTAAGATATATCATGCATGATATACCGACATTCAGCCCAGAAACTCAGCAAACTAGGTACAGGCTAACACGCTACCAATAAAAATGTTCTATCCGGCGTGATACTCCGGATCAGGGCAGGAAACAAACTCCGCATCTATCTTAATAAAGAAATATTTAATCTCCGAGTCCGAAACCTTGCTCAGAATCCCAGTCAGAATATTATATTGGGATCTCATAGAAATATAGAATCTTCCCGAGCCACCTGGATTCCTCTTGATATGGGACATCTCCTCAAAAGAATCGCAATCGTCGTCAGAACCGGCCTCAGCGGAAAGAGTCAAGATCGCCACCATATTACGAATCGCGGCGTGAGTCAGCTGGGAAATTGCGATCTTACGACGAGTGCAGTATTCGACCAAAAGATTCGGGAGAGGGAACCACATGCCGAAACTGGTAAAAAGTATTCATACAAACACATATAGCCAGCTGGAGGAGTCCAAAGCCGTGGAAGGGAGTTAGGGACGAGGATCGTCAAATCCCTAGTTATGCCCCGAGACGCAAGCATTTTGTTCACCAAGATATCATTTTATTAAGATATATCATGCATGATAAATGATATCATATGATATTATTTGATTAAGTGTTTTTATTCTATAACTTAACTTTTTAGGGGGAATTTCAAAAATTCCTTTTTTGGTGTGTCCATTTTCAAATATCAATGAGTTGTCCATTTCAAAAATACCCCACATTAAGTGTAAATTGACTAAATTACACTTGTTTAATGAGATTATGGTTTTATAGTGATAATTAGAGTTTTGACTCCTAACAAACCCTAAAAACTAAATCCTAAACCTAAAATAGTTAATCCAAACCTAAAAGATATTTTGGATATAAAACTGTATAAAAAAAGTATTTTTGAAAATATTTTCAAACAGGGATATTTTTGAAAAGGGACATCACAAAGTGGTATTTTTCAAAAGTTCTCTTTAGAATATCAAACATAAAATACTTATTTACATAGTATAATAAAACATGTGTTTATAAAATAATTGGATTTTTTGATTTTGTTAAAACCCAAATTTAAAATGAAAATTTTCCTAAAATTATTCGTAAATGAATTATTACTTGCCAATTTTTTTTATTTATTTAATTAGAAAATATTTAGGAAAAATAAGATTTTGTGGAAGATTTTTTAATTTTTTTTACTTGTGATATAATTGTGTGTTAGAGATTTTATGCCATGCCATCTTTTTTTTTTAAAGACATGTCATCATTTTTTCTTGACACGTCATAGTTTTTTTAGGTGAACGCGAATGAAATTATAACAAATAAAAGTTTTCAATAATTGCACTTCGTAAATAATAGTAAGAAGATTTGACTGATATGTCAAATGAATAGTAGAATAACAAAATAATAGAATGATCCAATAGTTGAAAGAATTGAATTTGATAAAGTTTGCGGGCTAATCATAAAAACTTAAAAGGGAGTTTAAATAGATTATTGACATTTTATTTTTTTGTTATATTTTTAAAACGTTTGTAATATTTAACGGAATCATTTTTCAAAAACGTGAAATATTTGATATTGGGACTATCATTGAGGAGATCCACAAGATATGTATTCTCGACATGCGCTTTGGAAATCTTGATCGACTCAACCATAACGCAAACGAGATAGTTCAATTAATTTCTATAGACCATGAAGAATGCTTTAGGAACAATGTAACTTATGAATTTTGTTTTTTCTTCTCTATCTTAGACAACTATTCACTACAGGAAAAAGTCATTTTCGGACGGACGAAATGGTAGAAAATCCGTTGAAAACAACCATTTCCAACGGATTTTGGACCGAATCGTCCGTCGGATCTAGATCGTCGGAAATCGGAAATTCGTCGGAAATCCGTCGGAAATTCGGACGGATTTCAACCGTTCTCATCCGTCGGAAAGTCTGTCGGAATTTTCAACCGTTGTGATCCGTCGGAAAACCGTGAAAAATATATCCGTCGGTAATCTGTAGGCAATAATTTCCAACGGATTTCCGACGGTAGTATTCCCCACGGATTTCCGACGGGTGCTATTCCCACGGATTCCCGACAGACACTATTCCCCACGGATTTTCGACGGGCATATTTCCCACGGATTTCTGACGGGCCTATTTTCCACAGATTTCCGACGGGCCTATTTTCCCACGGATTTCCGACGGAAATGATGTTATTTTATTATAATAAATTAAATATAATAAATATATAAAAAATAAAATATATGAAAAATAATAATTTCAATTCGAAAATTTAATATTAAAATATAAAATTTTTTAAACATTTAAAAAAAATAGTTTGAAATGAAAATAAACCATAAATAAAAGCGACTGGATCATCATTGCGGAAAATCCGGGTATTTCATGTGCATGAAAGCCTTCAATTGGCCGAGGGTATCTTGGGTTTCGGCGAGGGTCTTTTGGGTTTTGGCGTTCTGAACCTTCAATGCTTGAACCTCAATGTCTTTCTGCCCGAGCGCTTCTTTTAGCGTCTGAACTTCTTGGACGAGTTTAGGATCCCTCGGAAACGAAGAAGTGGACCCGGTAGTGGAGATTAGATTACCTAATCCGGGACGACGATCCTTGCGCAAAGACGTTTCCTGTGGAAAATAAAACAATTATTAGTAAATATGAAAATATTATAAATGTATGTATTATTAAAAAGAAACATACCTGAAGGACCATGTCGTTGATTTCCTCTCGGGACACCTCCAAGTCGTTCGACGACGACAAACCATCCAAACTTTGAGAGAGAGAGAGCTGCGTGAGACGGTCTGCCTTCCTCTTATCCACCTTCTCGAGGACTTGAGCAATGTCCGGGTAGTCAATGGTGCCGGTTTTTTTGTTGGTGTGCGTCCGTCTAACTAAAGCAGATAAATCCGGACGCACACCTTCGGCTTCTTCAATCTGCAAAAATAATTAAAAATATTACGTATGCAAAATATAATGAAAAAGATAATTAAAAATATTACAAGTAAACTTACCATCTCGACTTCGCGAGCTCTGAAACTTGTTGCCCCAGAGTTGTGAGTACCTCGAGGATTTTTCTTCCGATTCTGGGAGTTTGTCTTCGAAATGGCTTGCGTCTCCGGCATAGCCCAATATTGCTGCAATCCGAGCCAAACAGTCTCGTCCAAGCCTGTAGGCATTTCCTTGCCTTTTTGCCACTTCTGCTTCCATTCGTACAGGTGGCCGGAGTAGTTTTCCGCCGCCATCTTGTTGAACTCTTTCCGGACTTGTCCCGTTAACTGGGGGTGCCAGTCAAAATCTTGCTACGAATTTGAAAAAAAAAACATTAGTGATTTAAAAATAATAACAAACAATTTGATAATTAAATTATTTGTCGATAATTTACCGTGAACGTGCGGAACCATGTTTCTTGCTCCTCGGCCGGGAGATCAATCCATTGCCGATACGGACGCTTAAGGTGTGAACGTAACATCTTCAAAAATGACTTCGAAATATTATTTTTGTAACCGAACCTACAAACATGAAAATAATGTGTTTGTTAAAAATATAATTATTAATAAAGTAAATACAAAAATACAAAATTTAAACATTTTACCATGTTGCTTCCTTCGCACCGGGGTGAAGCTTTCTGATAAGCTCTCGGCCTGGTTGCTGCACCAACTCTTCAATCGTCAATTGCTGACGCGATGCAGAGCTCTGAGAGTCCGGAATATGAGATGGGCTAGGTGATACATCATCTTGGCTCGCCGTACGTCCACGACCCATACCGGCAGCACGAAAACCCGTTAGCGACCTACAAAATTATATTAGAAAAATATAATCAATATATAATATATTTCCGTAACTGTAAATAAATGGAACAATATGGAGCTTATAAAAATTGGTAAATCTAACAAAAAAATATAAACGTAAATACTTTTGTTTAAAAAAATCTTGACTACTTTATAAACATATAAAAAATGTTTTTACTTACAAATATATAAAAACGTTTTTATATTATAAATATATAAATTTTTATATTATAAAATTTTATATTAAAATATATTATAAATATATATAATTGTTTTTATTAAAATATATAACTTTTGTATCTTTTTAAAATCAGTTTAATTATAAATAAATAAAAAACGTTTTTTATATAATAAAACTATAAAAACGTTTATGTATAAATAAAGAAAAATCATTTTTATTTATAAATAAATAAAAAGCATTTTTATTTATAAATTAAAATAAAAAACGTTTATTTAAGTGTATAAATATATAATTTTGCTAACAAAAAATTTATTAAAACATTTTTTATATATAAAAAGTTACAAAAATATAAAAATGTGTTTATATATATATATATATATTTATAATTACATATATATAATTCCTCACTAAAATCATAATATACCTATCTAAACCACATAATCTAACAAAATATCATTCCAAATCCCTAAATATAACAATCTATATTATAAAAACAAGAAATTTGAAAAGAAAACACTTAGATGGGTGGTGTTCGGTTAGAGAGAAGGAGAAAAAGAGGAGGTGAAGAGTTTAGAGAGAGAAAGTGAAATGGGAGAATGAGGAGAAAAGATGCATGTGTGTGTTGAATATATAAAGATTTTCGGATGGATTTCGGATGGAAAGAGCCGTTGGAAACAGTTTCCGTCGGAAATCCGTCCTAAACTATTTAATTTGCCGCATAGAAGAAAATACCAAAACATTTCGTTGGCGCCGTTTCCAAAATTTTGGCGGTGAAAATTTTGTTTCCGTCGGAAATTTCCGACGGATTTTCGACCGTCCACACTTTTTTGCATGTTCGTTTATTGGTCGGTCAAATTTTATTTCCGTTGGAAATGTCCGACGGAATTCCCACCGCTTATATATATTTAAAAAAATCATTCCCGTCGGAAATTCGTCGCAAATTTCCGACGGATTTCCCACCGCTTATATATATATATCTTTAAAAAAATCATTCCCGTCGGAAATTCGTTGGGAATTTTCCGACGGAATTCCGACGACTTAAGGTATACGGTTTAGATTTGTTGTGTAAATGATGGACCTACGCCTTCTAATGACCGGAGAAGATCATCACAACAATTATACATCGAAAAACATATGTATGTGTAATATACTTAACATATCTACACAAACCGGAATACCTCTTATACCATATCTATAACTTATACTTTAAATTACAAAACTCTTATACGTGAAGTTCTGAAACTTCAAAATGTAAGGATGTGAAAAGTTTACTTGAATTTATTTGATCAACGATATCTTATATGTAACTCACCATGTATTTTTTTGGCCTTTTGGATATTTTGATTAAATTTCGTAACTATAAACCACAATCCTTAGGGAATCCGTGGGAAATTTCCGACGGATTTCCTAGGGATTGCTTAAGCCGTGGGAAATCCGTCGCAAATTTCCCACGGATTTCCTAGGGATTGCTTAAGCCGTGGAAAATCCGTGGGAAATTTGCGACGGAATTCCCAGAGATTGCTTATCCGTGGGAAATTTTCGACGGATTTCCCACGGATTGCTTAATCCGTCATAAATCTGTGGGAAATATCGGACGGATTTCCTTGGGGATGTGGTGTTTGGTTACTAAATTCAATCAAAAATGCAGAAGGCCATAAAATTACATGGTGAGTTACAAAAATATTTCATAAACACACATATATTACAAAACAATTCATAAACACATATATTATAAAACCATTTCATAAACATACATGGTTATAAACTAATCTGAATCCGATGAATAATCTGAAGGCGCTGACTCTGAATCTTCCTCAAACTCTCCAAGCTCTTGCTCTGAATCGTCAAATACAACATCATCTGCATCTTCGGTGAAGTCAATGACAAGGTCAACCTCTAGTGAATGATCAATCGGAGCAGTATGTCCAATTGTGTTATGTTGCAGAGGTTCGTTATCTGAAACCCCGTCTACCCTTCCTCTCGGGTTAATTGATGTCACTGTGATCCATGGATCTTGTTTGTTCCTAACTCGAGGATATCGAATATAGGAAACTTGGTCTGCCTGGGAAGCAAGTATGAATGGATCGTATTTTGAAGTCTCTTCCTCGAATGTACTGATGTAACACCGAACTCGTCATGTCGTACACCGATAACAGGATCATACCAATCATAATAAAACACAATGCACCTCAAGTCGAGTAACCCCGGGTAATGAACCTCCAATATTTCACGCAGGACACCATAGTATACAACATCACCGGAATGTGAAGAAATACCAGAATTAGAAGTTGACCCTGTGTTGCCCTCCTTATGAATCTTAAAAGCATATCTCCGGGTGCAGTACATTGGATATGACTTGGCAACAGATGTTGGCCCGTTCGCCAACTCCACTAACCATGTCGGAAATTCTTGTCCTAGAGTTTTCCAATGCGACATATGTATGAAGGGAGGAAAAATGATTAGAACGTATTGAATTAAAATCAATAATTAAACTTATTAATGATGAATTTTATTGCGCTTACGTAATATGGCAACCACCGGTCAAATTTACTATTTTTAAGCATACCACGTTCATCTTCTGTGTAAAGCGGATTTTCATTGCGTATTTGGTCCATGTAAATGCTGCAATAAAATCATATGGTTAATATTTTCCAATTTTTATTAAGAAAGTTAAAAATATAAATCGTGAATACTTAATTTTTTTTTAATAATATATATATATATATACCTCTCGTATGACATGACTTCTTCGCAGTTCGTGAGAATATACATATGCAAGTGTCTCTGCTCCTCCGGTGTAAGCCTTCTTGATTTTTCTTTCCCACTTAGTCGTCCGATTTGTGCAAACATATTAGGGACATAGGCTGGGTACAATGGTTTTTCCCCTCGGTCATCGTATCTAGCAGGTTTTCGACTCTTCGTTTGGACTGTTGATGGAAAGTAGTTTACCGCAAAGTAAGATGTTTCTTCGTTGATGCTCTGAGCAACAATGGAACCCTCAACCTTACTTAAATTTTTGACTTTCTTCTTGAGATGGAACATATAACGCTCGAATTGATACATCCAACGATATTGAACTGGGCCACCAAGAGCTGCTTCTCGAGGGAGATGAATCGGAAGATGTTCCATAACATCAAAGAAAGACGGTGGAAATATCTTCTCAAGATTGCATAGGATCACTGGTATCTTTTCTTCCAAATTTCGTATCCCGTCTATTGTAAGAGATCTCGTGCATATATCCCGGAAAAATGCGCCTACCACTGCATAGTTCACAAAACAAATATGAATATAAGATTATACATGGACATGTGGAAATTTGTAATAACATAAAACACTCGGAATTAACCTGCAATTGCTCCATGGACGTTTCTTGGTAGGAGATCGGCAAAGGCAAATGGAAGGAGGCGTTGCATGATAACATGATAGTCATGACTCTTCAGCCCAGAAAACTTCCCTTCCCTACTATCAACACAGTTACGAAGATTAGACGCATATCCGTCTGGAAATTTAACACTATGCATAATCCAGTCGAAGAACTCTTTCTTTCTTAAACCATCCAGCCTGAAAATCGGGATAGGACCTTTCCCGTTTGCCATTAGATGTAGTTCCTTACGAGAACAAATTTCTGGCAAATCAAATCTAGACTTCAAATTATCTTTCGTCTTCCCTTGCACATTTAGAACGGTATTGATGATGTTATCGAAAAAGTTCTTCTCAATGTGCATGACATCAAGATTATGGCGCAAGAGATGATCCTTCCAATATGGCAAATCCCAGAAAATACTCTTTTTGTGCCAATTATGTTGCTCCCCACATCCGTCAACAGGAACATGCCAATACCACCACAGTAAACCGTCTTCTCAGCACCAAAATCTCGGGAGGTGGACCTTCGAGCACTTTCTTTTTCTTCGTAAACAGCGTGGTGCTCCGACGATACAGATGATCACTCGGTAGAAATCATCTATGACAATCAAACCAACACGTCTTTCTTCCGTGCTTTAATTGGAATGCATCAGTGTTATCTTGACAATACGGGCATGACAACCTTCTGTGCGTTGTCCATCCAGATAGCATTTCATATGCTGGAAAATCGCTTATGGTCCACATAAGCACTGCTTTCATCGTGAAATCCTGATGGCATGACTTATCGTATGTTCGAACACCATGCTCCCATAACTCTTGCAACTCATGAATCAATGGTTGCAAGAAGACATCAAGGGAACGCTTCGGGTGTTCTGGACCGGGAACAAGGATACTGAGGAACAGAAACTCTCGTTTCATACACAAAGATGGAGGCAGATTGTAAGGTGTGACAATGACATGCCACAATGAATATTGCCTTCCATGCTTTCCAAAAGGATTGAAACCATCCGTAGATAACCCAAGGTATACTTTCCGTCGCTCCTCCGCAAAAGTAGGATACAATGATTGGAAATGTTTCCATGCTTCTGCATCAGAGGGATGCGTAATTTCTCCATTAGATGTATGCTCTGCATGCCATCTCATAAGACCTGATGTGCGCTCTGATTTATATAATCTCTTCAACCTCTCTGTTAACGGCAAATACCACATCCTCTTAAACGGGACTCGAACTCTTCCACTTGTGTCTTTAAATCGCAGCTACCGACAAAAGCGACATGCCAAGCAGTCTGCATCCTCTCTCCAATATATCATACAATTTTTTATGCACACATCTATCATTTGATACGACAAACCAAGACCAGCTACAAGTTTCTGTATCTCATAGTATGAAGCCGGTGCGAGATTATCTTCAGGCAGAATATCTTTCACATAATCAGCTATCGCATCCATACAATCCTCTGACAAATTCCAATCCGTCTTTATACTCATCATCCTATATGCAGAGTATAAAGGCGAATGACCATCTTTACAACCAGCATATAACGGATCATTTGATGCATCTACCATATCAAAGAACCTCCGGGTTTCTAAATTAGGTTCATCTAATCTATCTCCATCCTGAAAGAACGACGGTCTATTTTCGCAAAACGCTTCGTTAACCATCTGCTCCATACCTACATTTTCATCTACTTCCGTTCTTGGTTCCTCTAACCTATCCGCACTAGTACTAGCATAATTCACCATTGAATCATCTTCTCCATGCGAATACCATATCTTGTACCCTGGCATAAATCCTTCCCTATACAGGTGATCCCATACTCTACGCACAATGATCGTTCTACGATTCTGACATTTAGAACAAGGACATAACATTTTACCTTCTTCCATGGTTTTTGGTTGGTTTAATGCAAGACCCATAAATTGTTGAATTCCGTCGTAGAACTCATCCGTAAGTAGACCCGTCGCTGGATCATGCGGAGGTCTGTCCATCCACGCTCAAAAATATTGATCATTTTTTGAAGGTGCCATTTTAATGTTTTGTTTTTACCCTTTTTGTGAATGAAGGTGTGAGATTATTTATAGAAGAATTCAGCGATTTTTCCCACGGATTTCCGACGAAAAATTCTAATATTCAAACGGCTATATAACGGTTATAACAACGGCTATTTTTTTCCTTCCGATTTCCGACGGAAAACAATCCCCACGGATTTCTGACCGTTTTCCGACGGATTTCCAACGGCTTTTGTGTCCATCGAAAAATTCCTACCGATTCACGACGGTTTATTAGCAGTGGGAAATCGATCCGAAATCCGTCCGAATTCCGTCTGAATTTTCCGACGGCTAAAAAATCCGTCCGAAATTGCCATGTTTTCTTGTAGTGATTGTTGAAAATTGACAACAGATTTTTGCTCTTTTTGTAGTACATATTTCAAAAACATATATAGTGGGTAAAAGCGTATCCTATGAGCAGAAAATAAAATAAATTCACACGATTAGTTTTCTCCAAACAAACCATAAAATTAATCGCGACTTACATGGTTTTTTTTCAAAAGTGGCTTTATTTTCGTTTTCCATACCATTAGTTCCTCAGATCTCTTGGCCATGGACTCTACTGAAAGTTTTGTAGAGATTAGAAAACACACACAAACAAGAATATTTTGAGAAATTCTTTCTCAACACTTTATAGACATTTTTTAAGCATACGTTACACGCCTTAGCTTATCGGTTTTATTCGACACTAAAACAAATCCTTAGATCGATATCGACGTTTTTCTACAAAGTACAGAAATCCCTTGCAATCATCCACGGTGAACTCCACACAAATATTTCCTCTAAAACGCTTAGGATGCACCATAAGCCTTTACGCGAAACTCTCAAACTCTCAATAACGTTTTTTCCTTTGGCTCTCTATATTTCCATGTCTAAAACATTGTAGAGTCTATCTATTTATAGTGCAAAACCTCTCACATAAAAAGTAGAGACTTTCCAATTTATAACTTAAGAATTTTCCTTTTACTTCAAACTTTGTTCTTCTTTCCTTTTTCAAAGTAAATAACTTTGTGATTTCCTTTTCGTTATAAGGTATTTTGATGTTGACTTCCTTCTTTATTTTTGACAGGTACGATGAACTCCGGTTTAGCTCTAATCTGGTTCACATTGCTTCAACTCGGTTCTGGTACTCCTATCTTCAACATCTACGGGGAAAAAATAAACTCATCTCAGAATCTACTTCTCTTCTCTTTACCAATTTTCTTACAATATTGCAATTTATTTTTATGAATTTTTGTATTTTTCTTTTTCTTTCTTCTAATTTTCTGAATAAATATTTACGGAGGGTATCGAATAACCGTTCAAATATATCAACATTATGAATTTCAAATATGTAAATTCAGATAGAGCATAATAAATATATCTAGCCAAAAACTTTGATGTATCATGTATGTTCTATGTCCTATCATTTATAATATAACTCAAATTAGTTTTCAAAGCGATTTGAAAAATAATAATAATAGCTAAAACATTTATTGGGAACATAGAATGGTGGTCTAATGGAACTGTTCCAAAATTTGAAGGGATTGAGTCTCAATTTCTATATACATGGGTCCGTTTTGAGATTCATCCGATTAATATTGTATAAACAAAAACTTATAATTGATCAAAACAAATGATAACTTTCAAAGTTGGGATATGCATGAAACCAAATCATTTATCGATTTTGAAAGTGTAATATGTGTAGAATAACAAATTACTGGCCAGTTCTTTTAAGTCTTACGGTTTTAGAAATCGAAAACAAAAAGTGGTAAGAATTACCCGTTGTGGCTGTGGAGACATGGGCTCGAATCCCAGCACAGCCACAATTTTGTTTTTACATTTTTTCTACTACTGAAAACGGCTTTAGAGGGCTCACGTATACTCAAGCAGCTCCTGATACGGAAAACCTTTTTCTTATTTTTGTTTCTTTGTATGCAGTTTAGTCTTCACACAATTGGTATTGGTATAACCCGGTTAACCACACAGCCTTATTGGTTATTAACTTATTACAGGAAATTGAAAACCAAAACCAAAAGGTAAGCAAAAAAAAAAAAAAAAGGAACAACGTTTCCTTCTTTCACACGCGATTTGTAATCAATGGGAAGTACAATTATTTGTACAAAGAACGTATTTTGCAAGAGATCTCATGCAAGTTAACGTGGCTTGAAGGATTCTCCGATTGCACAACCTCTTTAACCATCTCTTCAATCTCTCTTGTCTCTTTCCCCATTCTCTCCACACAAAACCCTAATGCACTCAAACTCAACACAACCTCACTCTTGTCTAGTTTAACTTCTTCTTCTCCTTCTTCAACACGGAACATTCCATCTGCGACTCCTCTGCAATGCTGGAGATACGTCTCTATAATCTTCTCTGGCTCGCTCTCAGGGCCTGAGAAACTAGGGTTTGGTGTCTTCCCCAACTCAATGTCCCATGAGCTGTTGTCGTTCTTGGTGAGCGCCTTTTCGAGGGCATCGAGTGATTTGAGCAGAGTGATTTCCTCGAGAGATTTGGCTAAAAGACCTATGCTTTCTGTTAGACTCTTGAGATGCTTGTCTATATCGCTCAGAATCTCCTTGGAGTGTGGTGATTTTCCTTTTCCTTGTTCTCCAAGAAACCCTATCGCGTAACCGCTGAATTGCAATAGATCAGCCATTTTAGACAGTGATTTAAACAGCTTTTCGTAGCAAGAAGCGTTGAAAGGTGAAAACCAGAAACTCGGCTCTGCTTGAGCTTCTTCCGTGAACTTCTTGAGCTCATTCAAATGACTTCTCAGCTTCTTTTGACTCTCCATTATCTCCGCTGTACTCGCTTTAGCTCCAAACAAGTTTGCACATTCGTACAAAGCATGTAAGCTTCTCGAGAGCTCAAGTTTCGCTACATTAGCGGCTCGCGTGGGCTGCAAGATAAGCTCCACCATGATCGAACAAGACAACCCGATAAAAGTCTCAATGATTCTATCGATCGCAAACTCGCTTGGCTGTCCGAAATTCTTCCTTCCAAGAATCAAAACGGCTCCTATCGCCGCCGATATTCCACCGGCTTGTCCGTACATCCGGCTCTTGCTCAAGAAGCTAGAGAAGATAAACCATGGAAGCAAAGAAAGAAACCTAACCGTCAAAAACCTCTGAAATACAAAACAACCCATCACTCCGTACACTGTCCCTATCACTGTCCCTTGTGCCTTAACATTCGCCACTTTAAACGTCGCCTCTCTCGCCGCCGCAAAGCTGATCGCTACCGGTAAACCAGCCCAATACGCGTTTGGCTTACTATACATTGAGCCTAGGAAATTCGCTAAACCTAATGAAAGCGATAGCTTTATCGCCGGCATAACCTTCTTGCTGTCCCAATCACTAATCCAAGACCTACTCTTGGAGTTGGCTGAGCCCTTGTTCTTATCCGGTTTTACTTTGTTCTCCTCCGGTTTAGCCACTGAGATGGTTTCAAGGAGTCTAAGGCAGAACAAGAAGAAGTAAAAGGGCAAATCTTGAGGTGTTCCCGGGATTTCCTGAAGTGTTTGGAGGCACTCATCGGGTTTTTCTAGATCGGTTTCTGGAGTTACCGATGGTTGCGGACTATTGTTAACTCGTCTGATCGAGAGAATCACACGTTCTTGAATGTTCTTGAGACCGTCTTTTACTTCTCCCGCAAGTAAGCTCTCAGGAATAGGAGATTTGCTTGCTAAGACCATTTCCATTCCTCTAAGAGCAATTTCCATGCTTTGTAGTTTGTCACCTTTGTTATCGTTTGCGTTTTGCCATCTCCATACCTTAAATGGAAGCCTCTCCCATTTCATGCTTGGCTATATATACATAGACATTCCAATATTAGACATTTTGTACCTACATTTATAAATATTTTGTAGAAAAAAACAGTATTTTTTAGTCTTGAATATTAATTACTTGGTAGCGTTTGATTGTTTGATAAAGCTTGGAGCAAATACGAGACAACTCTCGAGCCTGTGAGACTGAAGCCATTGCTGACGTGGCATCCTCGGCGCAAAAAGCTTTCATGTACAACTTCACTCTCGTCGTTACATTTTGACCAATCTCTTTGCTGCTTTGTTTCACCTGCCAATATGTAGAAATACATTTTTTTCGTCAAAAAAAAATAATATCGAAATATATTTTAAAACTATTTCTCTTTTTATTTTCTTAATAATATCAGAGAATCCAATACCATTGCCAATGGGCAATGGGTTGATTTAATACTACTATATATACACGAAGAAGTGAACTATTAAGGTAGGAAAAAAGTTTATTATAAAAGGAGGTTCGATCGAATTGCATATAATTTCACGGATTATATTAACTAATCAAAAAGGGGAATCATATTTGTCTGTGATGCGACACAGCTTGTTCGCAATATTTGGAAGAATTAAGACAGAATTTCAGGTGGTGGTTTATGACATAAGAAAGATTATAGTATATAATAACGTGGTACGGAATAATGTTAGCAACACACTTTAAAAGCCCACGTCAACATGTTGTGTGACTGTATTACCAAGTTCGATAATGGTGTAACACAAGATCGTATAATTTTTTTATAGTATAAATAACAGTATAAAAATAGTAGTATATTTAAAATCAGTACAAACAGTGATAAAAAATAATAGTACAATAAAAAATAGTGATATTATTTTTTGTAACGTTATTTTACTGATTGGTTACACAAGAAATAGTACAAGTTGTACTATCCTATTGAAACGTAACCAATCAAAGCTAATATATCATGATATATTATCTACTATGCTCATTGATTACTGTCTACGTTTGTTCCTCAATTCAATTCGAACATGTATAGGTCTATAAAAATATTTAAATTAATAAAATACTAAATATGGGAATATTATGTAACGTATTCATAATCGTAAGAAATTTCTAATATATCTACTTTAAAGCAAATTCTGGAAAGAAAATGTTCTTCCCATGCGAGATATTAAACTATGCATACACATATATAGATCTCGGTTGTTTATTTGCGTCTGTATTAAAGTTTGCTTTTACGTTAGTTACTATGTGCAACAATCTAGGCTATAGTTCCACTACTACGTAGAGAGTTACATGTGTGCCCATATACGTAAATAAGAAAAGATCGGGTATTTTATGTGTATATATAGAGAAAAATGGTACCTCGCAAGTAGCCAAGCGAGGGAGTGGGACGAGAAGAGCGAAAACGCAAGCTACAACACCAAGCAAGGTGCTGGCTGCGACTTGAAGAGGGTGCATGAGCGGCTCAGTCTGTGCTCCTTTTATGTAAGCAATAACATAAATAAGAACGATCTGGCCTAGCGCGATTCGCTTAGCCACCAAGTGGGTCGAACTGTTAGGTAGCACCACCACGAACGCTGCTAGAGCCGCGGCAAGAGAAGTGGTTGCGGCCGAGAGACGAGCCGGTCCTATAAGCCGTAAAGTGAGGATCGCAGGTCCCACGCTCTGACACGTTGCGTAAAATGCTAACCAACAGCCACGCAGCGTGTCGCCGAGTGTGGCATCGGTGATGATGAGAATGACCGTGACGTAAGAAAAGGCTGGGAAAGCCACGTGGCGGAGGATCCATTCGGGGCCGTAGAGTGTAGCGGAGCCAACGATCGTGCAAGCTAGAGCTGTACGGAACGCTGAGGCTAGGCACGTGCGCCACATGGCTCGGCCTCTATCTGTCATTTGCATTATATATAGAGAGAGAGCCAAGACAAATTTTAAGGAAGGAAAAAAGCTTAGGCTTGGGAGCTAGTTCTTTGTTTGTGTTGTGTAAGAATCTTATGATTTGAAGTGTAAAAAATGAAATTAGAAGAATATGGAATAATGAGAGAGAGGTATGTGACGATGAAGGGGATTATAAAGATGCATTGATTTGATGAGTGGGTCAGTGCTCTAAGGGGACGTGGAAGTACACCAAGTGGGTTCCACGGGGGAAAATTAATGGATTATTATGTAATAAAAATTAAACTTTCTTTTAATTAATCAATTAATTTCAAATGATACGACATAGTGGCTATATATTAATAATCATATAATCTGGTGCCTATTTTATGTGTTCTTTGTCTCTACCGATCTATACGGCTCAAACATACTAGAGAGGAGCAAGAGTTTTATAGTATTTGACACAAAGCGGTCTTAAATCACGTTTTCAACAAAAAGTAAAATCAATTGTTTTCGTATCTAATGAGGATCTGGAGTTTCATTATTGGACTTCATATAATAAGTTGATATAGGTGTGCATCAAATTATCAGTTATTATAGACAATCGTTAGAAAGACATCAAAATCCCGCGGATTGGTTCGTACATCTTAAATATATAGTTTTTCTATGATATCTACAAATTCAATGTAACAGCCGAAATTATTGTGCAGCTATTATATTTTACATGCGGTCAAATTTTTACAAAGGCATGGACGTGTGTGTAATTTTTTTACCATTAGTACATTGTTAATGTAACCATTTCTCTACAATATTACGTAACGGTAACGTCGGACGTGTGTATATATTGCCAATGGCTTCTTTTTTTCTTCCATATGATATACTTGCATACTCCTTTTTTTTCTTTTCCCAATACATACCTTATCTTACACAGTTACACATATTTTTTATATATTAATTGAGAAAATATAAATACAAAAAATTATATGTGTCGATTAAAGAAAATTTTAAACGACACATTAATTAAATTAACCAATCAAAATATTCAAATTAATTATATATGTCATGGTAGAAATCTCTACATATTTTTATTAATTTTTTAACATAAAACCCACAAAATATTACAAAAATTTGAGAAATTTTAAGATGTAATATTCTAATATTTTTAAATGTTATATAACATAATGTTTTAATGATGAATTATTTACCGATGTCAATTTAAATTTATTTTTTATAAATTTTTATTAATGTCCATTTAGATACCATATTTAAAATATGATTGATCATACCATTAGTTTCTTTAATATCGCTTAATTGCATCCATATTATTTTAATTAAAGTTGAGTTTTTGTTATAAACATACAACTTTACAAATGTAACATTCTTACAACTTTTACAGAAAAACACGATATGTTTATCGATAGAAATATATATACATAACTTATTATATAAATCAGGATGTGCTCGATTTGAGCATGACACGTAGACAAAATTATAACTTTCCAGATCGTGACATGTGTTTAATATTAATTAGATGATGACATGTGTTAACATTTAAAATTAATTAAAAAAAAGTAAAATTAAAAGTGGAAAACTAACAAAATAATTATTAAGTAACTAACCATCTTATATAAAGCAGGATGGGCTCGACGTGAGCGTGACATGTAGACAAAATTATAACTCGTCATATCGCGACATGTGTCTAATATTAATCAGATGATGATATGTGTTAACATTTAAAATTAATTAAGAAAAAGTAAAATTAAAAGTGGAAAACTAACAAAATAATTATTAAGTAACTAACCAAATAATAAAAAGAAATTTTTTTAATAGTCCAAACTGATTAGTAAACAAAAATTAAGAAGGAAAATAAAGAAGATATAAGAGAGAATGCAAAATTTAATTAAGACAAATAAATGATAAAAAAAAAGAGGATATATAAATTGAAAAAAAAAGTTAGAAAGGATATGGAAATTTCAATTTGAAAATTTAAGATATGTACAAGCATGTTAAAAAAAAAACTACAAACATACTTATTTTATCAGTAGAATTGTAGAATATCACAAAGAACATGAACATCTTCAATCGTATGACGACATTGATATTTTCTAATGTTAAAAAAAATTGTATAAATGAAAATTTATATAAATTAAAATAATAATACTATATTTAATACTAAGATTCAAGAGTCAATAATGTTTGGCGAGTAGATCTCTATGAGAAAGAAAATGATAACATCAATGGTATACAATTATCAATCATGTATTTACGTGATGTTTGATAACATTATTTATAAATATCTTTTATAGGTTTTTATGAGTTTATTAACATGAAATTTACTCTTTTCTGATTTAACTCTACAATACTTGAATTATTTTTACTATTTTATCATATAACTAATATATATTCATAACGGATAAGAATATATATTTTTAGTTGTTATTAAGAATATGATTTGAATTATGCTTATACATATTTTTGATCCGCATGATATGGATTATGATAGAATAATTAGGATATAAATTATAATAATTTAACATCTGCGTTTAAATAGTATTTCAAAATATTTGACAATTCAACATGTTACTAACTAAAATTAAATATTTCTATCAATAATTTCTAATTTATTTATCCGCGTATTAACGTTGGTCCTAATTATATATATTATAAGAAGATACAAGAATCAATGCTCAGTTTGCTATCAATCAAACTGTTAGAGTTTATAAAACTATCAACCATATGTACAAGTTGTCAATATTGGCGAAATCTAAACATTTCATACAAAATAAATTGAAAACAAAAAAATAATGCTTGAATTTTGAAAAATCTTCAATTTTCGCATTTTTATTATTTCATTGATTTTTTATTTTAAAAATTTTTTACAGGCTAATGAGTTATTTTTTGATTTTGGTGAACTAAACTAAGTTTGAGAAAACACATAATCTCAAACGTATTCGATTAATACCAAAAATGCTTACATCTAAGCCAAGTGTAATACAAATTAATTTTTATAAGGTAAAATATATTTATCTATATGAGAAATATATCATATAATCTTATTATTTCTAATTTTTTTGATATATTTAAAAAATCATAATTTTTTTTTTCAAATATTATAATTTTTCTCTTGACAAGTCAAAATCTAGTAGCATTATTATTCGTCCCGACAAGAGAAATTTATAATTCACGTAAGAGAGGTATCCGCCGTTTACACATTTCTTTTATTTCGTACAAAAATTTAATAAAACCAAACTTCAAGAAAACAAGAGAAAAGTAGACATAAAACTAGAAAAGCCTGAGAAAGATGGTCAATGAGGGTAGAAAGAAAATTCAGATTCAAATCCGTACTGCTCTTGTTTCACACCAAGTTTCAAACACACTTTTTAAAAAAGGAACATTTGCACATTCTATGCAAATTACATCTTTTACTTTTTTAATTCAGTATTTAGTACATCCCGTACAGCTGTTATCTCTTAACCAGCGACTAATCTCTAGCAAGTAGCAACAATTACATATAATTACGAGTATGCCACTAGTTTAAGTGAGTCAATTCGGAATTGAGTTCAGTTTCGGTTCGATTTTTTCAGTGTTAGATTTATGAAAAATAGATACCATATATATTTTGCTTTAGTTCAGTTTGGATATTCTCGGCTTAACATATATGGTTTAAATTAGAATAATTAGACTCTATTAATAGCATAATTTGAACTTTAACTCAAAATGTTGATTAGCATATATGGTTTGGATACTCTCGATTTGACTCAAAATGTAGATTTTAAATTATGCTACTGATAGAGACAATACCAAACTCTATAGCAAGCAGCAACAATTACATATAATTACGTATGCCACTAGTTTATTTAAACTTTATCTTTGGCGTAGAGTCTTTTCATAAGTTTAAGCTACTTCTTTTCTAGTTCGAACTTCTTGAATTGAGACCATTTTTTTAACAGATAAATTAGAATAATTAGACTCTATATTTATAGCATAATTTAAAATCGACATTATGAGTTAATAAGCGGCGAAAATTAACCGCAAAGAGAGCCGACCACTCTCTAAACGCGTGCATGCTAATGCTAGCAATGAGCTTTAGCCGCCTTCAAATCTCCTACCAAATCTCCGTTAAAGTTTAGATCTCACCATTATCCTCTACGTTTGCTCCTCTAATTTTATTAATATTACTTTTTATATACCATATTTTATACTATTATCATACTACATAACTAATTCCATTTTTTTAATCATATGGCTAAAATTACAGCAAGGAGAAAAGGCAACCTAACGTTTTTTTTTAATTAAAGAATAATAAGATTACAATAGAAGAACATCAAAAGTTGGATGGTATCTGATGTACTATCTAGTGATTTCGTTTCACCGACGTTTTCAACATTTAATATTTTACGTATTATTCATCTCGCATAGTCGTATATTTTATTTAGTTACTCTTTCCTATTGAAAAGAATCCATACCGTAATTTTTTTTCCCCAAAAATATAGAAATCTTATATAATATATATATATATATATATATATATAGCTGATGTCATTGATTATAATATTCAGAAATTCCAAAACCTTTACTCTATTCACAAAGTGGATTTCCTCTAGATTTCCACTTACATTATGCTTGGTCCTAATTGTACTGAAATTTACTTATAAGATATTTCACCCATTTTTTTGTTCCTTGAGAAGGAGGAAGGGTCAAGTGGGAAGTTGCGAATCCTTATTTGAAATTTGGTTAGTGCATTTAGTTAGTTAAAGCTGACCATTCTATAATCTTCTTTACTTTCAATTCAATAGTCTAATAATAAATCATAAATAAACATACATCTGTACTAATATAATATTATATATCGATCTTAATTTTTGTTTTTGTTTTGATTTTTTTAGTAAAAATAGTTTTAAAATTATTGATTATCAGAATTTAAACTGTTTTATATTAATTGTTTTATATTAATTTCTTACATCGTTCTCTCTATATTATTTCTTGGACTCTCATTTAATATTTCTCATGCAAACATATAAGAGACTTATATTTATAGAATGTAATGTTATGTATTATATTACAATAGAAAAGATCTATTTATACAGGGGTTTTGTTAAGGCATCGGCGAGTTGGTCTTTTGTTGAAACATGAGCTACTCGGAGTGTGCCCGATGTAAATTGGTTCATGATGAAGTGATAGTCCAAGGCGAAATGCTTCATTCTCGAATGAAACACATGATTTGCGCACAAATAAGTTGCACCCACGTTGTCGCAATATATGACATGAGGTGAGGAGATGGAAATACCGAGTTCACTGAGGAGAGAATAGATCCATCAAATTTTAGAAGAGGTATTGGTAACCCACCTGTACTTTGCTTCGGTTGAAGAACGAGCAACTCCTTTCTGCTTTTTCAAGGACTAATAAATCAGATGCTTGCCGAGGTAAACAATGTAATCGTTCGTTGAGACAAAGTCATATGTATCTCCAGCCCAATCAACATCGAAATAAGCATGAAGCAAGTTAGGATTGTTCTTGCTGTAGAAGATTCTGTGGGAACTTGTACCAGCGAGATACCGTAACCCTCGTTTGGTGGCTTGCCAATGATCAGTTGTTGGGTCGTGCATGAACTGTGAGAGACAGTTGACAGCGTAACAAATATCTGGCATGGTAAATGAAAGGTATTGTAGACTGCCAATTGTTGCACGATATTTTGTTGGATCAGACAGTGTTGAGCCGGAACATAGAGACAACTTTGCTGAGGTAGCCATAGGTGTTGTGACAGGCTTGGCATCCAACATGTTGCATCGGGCTAGAGATCAAGGATGTAGCATCGTTGTGTGAGGTACAGTCCAACTTCGGTGTGGTGAGCTTCAATGCCAAGGAAGTAGTTGAGATCTTTGGGATCTTTGACGGAGAATCTGGTGGCGAGAGAGTTCAAAGTCTGTTGGATGAGATCATGATTGTTACCGGTGATGGTTATGTTATCGACATAAATGAGTATGTAGATGAGATTGCTGCCACGATTGAGGATGAACTGAGACGTACCAGTGAGGGAATTAGTGAATCTAGAGGCGAGAAGATGATTGCTGAGTTCCATGTACCAAGCATGTGGTGCTTGCTTCAAGCCATAGAGAGCCTTATGTAAATGACAAATATGATGGGGACGGTCTAGGTCAACAAAACCTGGTGGTTGTATTGCAAAAAATTATTCTGTTAACGTGCCTTGGAGGAAGGCGTTGTTGACGAGCTGCTTGATTAGCCATGAACGATTAACGGCAATGTTGAGAATAAGTCGGATGGTTGTTGATTTGATAACTGGGATGTAGGTTTTGTTGTAATAAACCCTATGTTGTTGTGTATAGTTTTTCGCAACGAGTCTCGCCTTGTACTGTCGAACATAGCCATCATGAGCATATTTGATGGTAAAAATCCATCGGCAACCCACAATGTTCTGATTGGGAGCATGTGGTATGAGAGAATAAGTGTTTTTGCGGATAACGGAGTTGAATTCTTCAGACACTGTATTTCTCCACCTGGGATCAACAAGGGCTTGGTTAATTGTGGTAGGTATTGTGTTGTGGTGTTTGGTGGTTGAGGCGGTTAAGGTGTATTTTGTGTTAGGTTTAGAGATACCCTTTTTGGCTCGAGTGGTCATGGAATGAGTGTTTTCTGAAGGCGGAGATAATACGGTGGTTGTCTCAGATGATGGTGGCAGAGGTATGTTTTGATCGACACCGATGAAGGAGTTCTGATTTTGGGTTTGGGATGAAGATGGGTCGGTGGAGGAGTTGGGTTGTGAGGAATTTGGTGGGTTTTGTGGTTGAGTTATGAAGGCTGGATTTGTAGATGGGTTTTGGGTTTGGGTCCGTAAGTTGGAAGGAGACAAAACTGTGTTATTTTGTCGTTGTTGTTGAGGAAGCATTGATGGTGGTTGTGAAGAGCTCGGTGGTGCTGGTGTCGGAGTGATGGTGACTGGAGGTGCAGTAGCCACCAATGGCGATGGTGGCTGAGGCGGATTCGTAGGCGAAGCAGTGACAGCGGCTGGTGACATCTCGGTAGCCGATGGTGGAAAATCTGGGCTCATTGGCGAATTTTATAAGGACTGTATGAGTGGTGTTGTGTTTGCCGATATTATAGAGATTATGTAATTTCAATATGTAATTGTTTCTGCAACAGAGGATTTGGCTTGAGAAAAAAGAGGAAAAGGGAAGGTTTGTTCATCAAATCTCACATGTCGAGAGACATAAAGCCGTTGAGAGGAGGGATCGAAACAGAGGTAAGTGCTCTGGGTTAGTGCATATCCCAAGACACACACACGGAGTCGATATAGGTTCCAGCTTGTGAGATCGATATAGTTTTAGCCACGGAAAGCATTGGCATCCAAAGATTTCCAGTTTGGAATAATTAGGTTTTGGGTGAAAAAAAAATTGATAGGGTGAGAAAAGAGAGAAAATTGGGGTAGGCATTTGATTTATGAGATAGACTGCGGTGAAAAAAGCATATGACCATAAAGTGTTTGGGATTTTGGCGTGATGAAGAAGCGATAGGCCAGGTTCGACTATGTGGCGATGATGTCACTCAGATAATCCATTATGTTCAGGCGTATGAGGAGGTGTAGTAAGATGGGTCATCAACCAAATACCATATAATTCTTGTATATAGAATGCAAATTCTTTTTTTTTTACTATAACTGATAGACATTTTTTTCATCTTTAACTTTACAAAATCGGCTCTGTTTCACTATCACAGAGTTTTTTTGGTTTTCTCTTCCACCCCGTTTTGTACATACAATGCATTATTTTACGACGAAAAACAACAATATTAATTTTTATTCACCAGTTTTCTAATCTGCTAAATTATGTGTTGGTTATACAACCGTTTCATCAACGAATTCAAGTATCTTCTATGAACACAAGGCAATTGTCAATTCAGGAGTCTAATTGCCATAACTCTCTTCGTAAGTACCTAGAAGATCATTTTCATATGATTATCACTTAAAATAAAAATGTTGTATGCATCCTCAGATCCTCTTCTCGAGGTTACAACTATTGTCCACCAGCAAATTAGAAAAATCAGCTAATACTATAACGAGATCACACACACACAAAAAAGATTTCTTTTCTTTTAGTTTCTGAAATGTGAATTAAGAAAGCTGGGAAATACCTTAAGATAGCACAAAAATTATTTTTTTTCTATATTTAGCACACCAAATTTAAAATTCTAAAAATATAATAAATTATTATTTGAAAATACTTTTTAATCTTAAATAGATTACAAACAAGACTAAAACATTATGTTTGGGTTTTCATTTTCCAATTTAGGGTAGATTTTTTCCATTAGAAAGAATTTTTGAGTCATTTTGATATTGAATTTGCGCTATTATTTATAAATTTAATTTATTGTTATTTTAGAGAATTGTTTTTTGATTTTTACACTTAAGAAAATTTATACAAATTTTCCTTGAATTTATAGGTAATTAAGTACCAAAAATACTCCACAGATTGATTTAAAAAATTGCTAGGCGATAGTTAAGCGTTCAATAAAGACAGAGACGTTAATAATTATTTACTTATTCTCTTACATTTTTTAACTTTTATAACAAAACATAAATCTCAAAAATATAGAATGCTAAAACATCTTTATTTCGAGTTTATTATATATTTTCACTTTGGTTAAAATGAGAATTAAAGAAATATAGTCTCAAAAATAGAAATTGGGAATAACTAAGAGATCCCAATAACTAAATCATATTTTATCATTTGAATAATTAACTACTATTATTTTATTTATCTTTTCTCTTAATTATTTGTCACTTATTTAAAATGACGTCTTATTAAAAAAATAAAAAATGAAAACCAGACGCTAAACCAATCGATTTGTTCGATTGGACCAATTAATATCAATTTTAAACTTTTAAACCAAAAAATCAATATAATTCACCGATTTTATGAAAATTAGAGCACACGAGAATTAATGAGGGTCTAGGTATCCGTATAGGCCGATTTTTTGAACCATGCACATAATTATATATGCCAGTATATATAAAATTTAGAAAATCCCTAAACTACTTTTTTTTACGTCAAAATTACCTGAACTACTTAACCCTTATTAAAATACAAAATTTTAGTTTTACTGAAACTAAAAATTATGATATTTTGGGAAACAAAAAGATAAAAAATGATATGTTGAAAATATCCTATATAACTTTTCTGACTTATTGGATAATTTGACAATATTAGTTTCTGGTTTTTGTTGAGTACAGCAGAGATTACTTTCTTTAGCAGAGTTTGCAGTATGAATACAGAGTTTACAGTATGGAAAATCGACACAAAAAGATTTACAGTTTTTTGTGAAAGACAGGATCCAACAATACATATTGTGGAAGCAAAATTGCATCATCACAATTCGGTAAACAATGTTCGAGAACACCCAAAACAAAAAACAGGAAACTCCAGATGTAAAAAAAGTAAGAGGTAATAGTGGAGCAGTCACTGAACACAGTGATGTCTCATGGTCATATATATCACGTTTAAATTCTGCTCCACCGGTAAGTTTTTGGACGTAGTTAAAAAATAATTATTGTGGCAGAAAAGTTTGGTGCATATGCATCCAATTATAAAAATCTGAATGGTAATAGCGAAACAAGCAGTACGGAACATATGGCAATGTGAAATAAACGGAAAATATGTAATCAATGCGGAATGTGTGTGAAATGTAAAACAAGTGATGCGAAGCGACCGAAATAAAATTGAATGGTTACAATGATAAATTCAATTGTTTACAATAAATATCAAGCTTTAACAAAAAAACTTTTTTTAACCATTTGGTGCGGTCGAAAAAAAAATTTCTTGGGGAATTGTATTAGTTGCTAAAACTAAAATTGTATTGATCGACTTATGTGGTGGATGGACTGTGCATTATTCAGTTTTCCAGATGAATCACGTATGCTTAGTTTTAATAGTTTTAATGTGGTTAGTTCTCCTAAAACATGTTAATAAAACAAGTGTGTTTGGTTAGATAGTGTAATGAAGTCGTACTTACCTTAAAAGTAGTGTATGAATCTTTCCATCACCAACTGTCTTTGTGCATCATGACAAAATGACAGCTGGTAATGGAAAAATATTTCGGTTGTCATCTAGTCTATTGTTTTGGTTGTCGGTTTTAAAGAGTGGAGATCAATGGAGACTACAAATACGTTAGAGTATAAAAATAACGGTCATTTTAAATGATAAAAATCTGGACTGAAATAACAAATTACATGTTATTATTTTAATTCACCACATTCAACATTTTGATAGCATATTTTGTTATGCTAGTATTTTACCTATTATGTATGAACCATACCGTTTTACATCTGCTATCATTCACAATTTGATAATAGTCATTAGACATTATATCTTTAACTGGTGCAGATATTTCAAATAAAAAAAACCGTGATACATGCAAATGTGAAATTTTTGAAAATTAAATCGTGATATAGAATAAATTGTAGTGTACAATAAACTACTTTGGCAATTAGTTTTAAAAACAAGTACACAATTTTATAATTATCTGATAAAATATAAGGTAATTTTCAAAAATACCACAAAAATAAATTTTTGTTCCAAATAAACCATCATTTAGTTTTTTTCCCAAAAATACCACTAAATTTTTTTTTTTCCAAAAATACCACAAAATAAAAACTAAACTTTAAACCTTCAAAATTAAACCCTAAACCCTTAAAACTCATTTTTAGTGTTTGTAATATTTTTGGAAAAACAAAATTTTAGTGGTATTTTTGGAAAAAAAACCAAATTATAGTATATTTGAAACAAAAATATATTTTAATGGTATTTTAAAAAATTCTTCTAAAATATATATATTAACCATCTTTAATTATTTTTTGACAAGGACATGGTATAGAAGAAATGTAGGCCCTGTTTTTTTTTTTTTTTAATATGGATGTTGCATCCAAATTCAGCATCTAAATATTATATGTAGATACAATATATGGACATTGTTTGTTTTTTAAATCAGGTTTTGCAACTGGAAACTACGTCTAGATGCAAAATTGTTCGTTTATGAATTTATAAGAAAATATGGATGTAATTATACCAAATTACTAGTAAATATATGTTTTGAAATTAAAATTTTCGTCGATAATCAAATTGTGTTTACAATGCAATAAATTCAAAATGATTGTATAATAAAATATTTTTCAAATTTAGTTTTATAATAAAAAAATTATCAAGTGACTTTTAGTTCTTTATTTTTTTTTTAACTTCAAAAATAAAATTCTATAAATTAATTATACTTGTAAATTTCTAACATATAAAAATAAAAAAAAAATAAAAAATGATTTTGTGGGTTTGATGACAAAATTTCGCATTTTGGGTAGAAAATGCTATTCAACGTTTGGTGAAAAAACTATATTTCACGGTTTTGGCGAAAAATACTATTTTGCGATTTTGGCGAAAAAATGAAGTTTTGTATTTTTAGCGGAAAAACTATATTTTAGCGGAAACTCGTGGTTTTGCATTTTAAACGGAAAAATGTGATTTTGCGGTTGTGCCGAAAAAATGCGGTTTGGTAGTTTTGGTGGTAAATGCTATTTTGCGGGTTTAACAGAAAACTTGGTTTTGGTGGAAAGATGTGGTTTTGACCCAAAAACATGATTTGGTGGTTTTGACGGGAAAACATAATTTTGCGGTTATAATAGAAAATGCGGTTTTGCAATTTCGTGATTTCAGCCGGAAAACATGGTTTTTGCGATTTTGATGGAAAAACGATTTTGCAGTTTTTGCATTTGAGCATTTGCATTTAGATAGAACGTCCGGATGAAAAATGAACATGGCCGTAATGTATGGGTCAGATTGAAGAACTCTTGCGGTGAGTTTGGTGAGAGTAAAATAAAGTTTTAACTCGTTTCCATAAGATAATGTGCGAAGTTACAAGTCGTCTGTGTGGTCTTTGTGAAAGCCTATCAAATTGCCTGTATCAGCTCAGTGCCATATCTATTCCGACTTCGAAAGGTCAGCTTACGTCTCACCGCATCCTATTATATAAATATAAATAAAATAAGTGGAATCCTAATAAAATTAAAATAGAAAATAGACCTTAAAAAATTAATTATTTTTAATTGGGAATTGATGCTCAACTGTTTTTGTGGACCAATTGCATGCGCTCATTCGCCTTTTCGGACATGAGGAAACAGGAAAGACCGTATGACGTACTTCATGGTCCGCACAACACACCACTTGTTTCCACTTTGTTATCTTTCTCTTCTTTTTTCGTTTTGTTTTTTTGTTAGGTCACTTGTTCGAGAACTCAAAGCTTCCAATAAATCTATTTTAATTTGTAAGTATTCTCTTAATGGTATGTTATGGAACGAACAACAATCTCTACCTACAAGAACTATTACAAAACTTTTAAGTAGTAATTTACAAAACTAAAATTACGTTATCATCGTCTTTAATTGTTTCCTTCGATTAATGCGACGTGGTAGCTATATAAAATTTTAACATTGTTTCTCTAATTTAATATATAAAAGTTGGATGCGCTTAATATGAACGCAATACATAGACAAAATCATAATTTACCAGATCGCGACATGGATAGTTGTTAATTTAGATTGTGAGATGTCTCAATATAATAGTTTTTATTAATTAATTAGATCATTAAAAAAAAATTCTAAAGCAATAATTAAACAAAAAATTAGTAAATATTTAAAATATGAAAATTTCAGCATTTAAATTAGTAAATGTAGATTGTGACACATATCAATATAATAATAAAAGGTTTAATTGAAATTAAATAATTACATGCTATATTATGCCTGGGCAATCGGAAGAATCAGTTCGGACCGGTTCGGTAATTTTGGTATTTCAAAATTTCGGTTTAGAAAAAATTTCACCGAATCAAACCGAATTAAAAGCCGGTTCGGTTCGGTTCGGAAGTACTAAAAGTTTGGTTCGGTTTGGGTATGACTATATTTGCCGAATTATAATCGAAATTAAATTCAATTCGGTTTATTTCTTGTAAATTTTTTGGTTTAATAGGTTTTGTTTTCTAAAAAAAAAGAAAAAGAGATGAAGCGAGAGATATAGAGAGAGATTCGATCTGCAGAAGAAAAAAGAGGTGGAGAAGAAGGGGAGAAAACAAGCCAACGACGGGATGAAAATCGTAAGGCGAGAAGAAGACCGCGACGATGAGAAGAAGAATACAACGTTATAACATCATGGCATCAAGAAGGTAGAGGCTCCGGTGAAATCGCGCAATGACGAGAAGAAAGAAAAGGATCAAGGGGTTTCGTACAAGAGAAGAGAGAAGAAAGAAGAGATTGGAGATATCTAAGGCCATGGGAAGAGGAAAGAAGAGGAACCGCACAAATGAAAACTAAACTTAGATCTAGGGTTTTATTTTTATTTATATCCCTGTTTAAACCGATCGGTTTGCAATCGGTTTTCGGTTTAAAACCGAACCGCACCGAAATCCGAATTTTTTAACACTTGAGGCGATCGGTTTATCTGTGCAAACCAAATCCAAGCCGAACTAACCAAACCTCGATTCGGTTCGGTAAAAATGCCCAAGCCTATGCTACATGTTATTTTATTCTCTATATTCGGTTTTGAATTAAGAATATGACTACATCTTTCCCAAAAAATTCTATAAACATTACTATTTATCAACAATGATTATTCACTTTAATTTTTGTGAAACACAATTTTAAAAAAAAATCAAATAACCTTCGCATCGCAAGAGGCCTAATCTAGTAATACATAAAAAACTGAAACCGAACCGCAAATCTAACCAATAATGAAACCAAATTTTTCAAAAATAAATCAACCACGTAAATTTATATAGTAATTCAAAAAATATTAACATAAAACTAAAAACCTGTTGTATCTAAACTATATATATATATTATTAACATGGGTGATCCGAATCCAACGCGAAACTAGATAGATCTAGGTTCAACTTTTATTTTGCAATAACCCATATAACGCAATCATCCAACAACACGATCGAGTCCATCTAATTCCAATAGTAAACTGACTAGTTGAGAAATTAGCCAGTCCACCAGATATTACTAGAAGCCGATGAGTTAAAAAAAACCGGTTACGTATGTATTCACATTTATATACGGTATAGACTACAGAACAAGCGGACATATACAATAGACGTTTGCTTTTAAGTAAGGTTACAGGTTTGATGGCAAAATAGTAATTATAGATTAATTACTATCAGGATCGATCGGAGTGATTTATGGATATGGTAGGAGACGTTTTAACGGATAAAAAAATCTTCTAAGAAATGCAATCTGATCTGAAAAATGTCTTTTCAGATTAGGTAAAGATAGAATCCCCAATTAACAAGAACAAAAAAAGGAAAAAAGATGGAAGCCCGTGCATGCAATAATAAAATATACACCGTACACGTAAACATTATAATTTATAAACTAATACGTTTTAATCTAAAAGCCATAACTTTTTCTTGCAATTTGATTGGAAATTCCTAACTGGATTACACCATGAGAACATTGAGAAGCAATTAGACCAGTTGTCTCGACCAAAAACAAATCCTAAATGAACTACAGCTTAGAACATTTTGAATGACTGTCTTTATTTTTTATTCTAATAATTAACTTTATTTTAGAAGGATGCTATTTCTTTTTATATTTTAGAGTAAAACAAAATATTTTTTTATTTCTTCTTTCAAATATAGAATAAAAAATAGCATTTTCTATTTTAGAGTTGGAAACAGAAGTGAGTTGGAGAAGATTTGATTCTAAATTTTATTTTAGAATAAAAAATAAAGGTAAAATAGAGATGAGTTGGAGATGCTTACTCATATAATATATAGGACATGTATACATATGTATATACGTTAACGTTATTTAAATTAGTCGTGTTATGCTGTGGTCAAAATATCTTTTGGATCCATGAAAAATATATTGGACTATATTTAATCTGGTATTTGGAATGATATGTATTAAAATATCAAATCTTATATTATTGAATTATGAATTTTAAAAAGTCTTTTCAAGTCCAATATTATTGAATTAGTAACTTGAAAAAGTATCTTCAAATCTATTGTCATTGGAAATATTATGCATTAGTTTTTTAATGATTTCAAAATATTCTAAAGGATTTACTTAGTTAAAAATATAAAAATCTAAATTTCATGATTTTAAGTAAGATTGAAGAGAATTTTAATAATAAATCATAACAATTTCCTAAATTCACTCCAAAGTGAAACTTCCGACCGACCACCGTCGCCGGAAAAGACTGCTGTCAATCAACTTAACAATTGTTTCGGGCTAACGACATCCTGCTCGACATCAAGCAATCACTCCCGACCTCACCCACAACACGATTTCAGCTCGGATAATCGATCCCAACCTCGCCTTTAGAGTAGATTAAACCATGTAATCCGACCTAGATTCTTGTCTGTTCAGCATTGTATTCCCGACATCAATATATCTATAACGAGAATCTCCGAACTTTTTTGTATAAATACCGAACCGAATCGTTGGTTCAACAATTGGCACACCAGGTAGGGGGTTACGTCCTAGAGATTTTCTCACGCAACGATTCGAGTTCGGAAATGGAGAACGATCAGCCACAGATCAACGAGACAGCCGTTCAAGAGGTTGCCGTCATAACACAAGAACCAGACCCAGCGGTTGTCCGGGACGAAGCCAACACAGAGGGTGTTGTCGCAATTCAACCCAGGCCAACCAGGCAAGAAGCCACGCTAATCACTGACGATCAGGTCAACTTTGCGACCATGTTAGACAAGCTTATGCAGCGCCTCGACCGACAAGATGAGCTGACACGAAGAACGAATGAGAGATTAGAGACATAAGCCTCCGCTCAGGCCATTTGCCGTGAACAGTTAGACGCCGTAAACCCCAGGTCGGCTAATGAGTCACCACAACTCAGAAGGAGCCCTTCTCCCTTCACCACCGAAAGACCGAGTCACCCAAATAATCCGAACAAGATTGAAAACCTAGCAGCAGTCAGATCAACAGATAGCCCGGTCGGTCAGAGGGTCAACTGAGCTACAACTCCTCAGCATCGGGATCTAACTTCCGAAAGAGACTCCGAGATTGAAGGTATGAAAGCTAAACTCAAAGACATGCCCTCCAAAGTCCATCGAACTCTTAGCTCCGCCCCTGAGATCGATCAAGTACTCGAAGAAACACAACATACCCCATTCACCGGTCGGATCACCGCAGTCCCGATCAGAAATACGGGAAAACTAAAAATACCGACCTACGAAGGAGGAACATACCCATGGGTACACATGACGGTGTTCACCATCGCAATGGGTCGGGCGCAATTCTCGTCGGACTAAAATGACACCGGATACTGTCAGCTGTTCGTCGAACACCTCGGAGGCTCGGCACTCAATTGGTTTTCGTGACTCGAGCCGAACTCAATAGACAGCTTTCAGCAACTCTCCACGGAATTTCTCAAACACTACTCAATGTATATGCAAAAGGGAGCAGCAGACGTCGACCTCTGGTCTTTGGCCCAAGGACAAAGGGAATCCCTCCGAGCTTACATGGATCGATTCAAGGTGGTACTCTCCAAAGTCGCTATTGCATATGGATCCGCCCTAGCCGCACTAAGAAACAGGCTTTGGCACGACTCGAAATTCAGAGACGATCTCTTAATCAATGAGACCTCAACCTTGGAAGATGCCATGCACCGAGCAACTTGATACATCGTGCTCGAGGAAGACCGAGCAGTCAACCTAAGAATCGTCTAAGTAAACTAAGCCGATCCCATATGGCACACTTAGCCACAACCTAGGAATGAAAGAGTAGGATGGGCCCAGACCTAAAAACTCGACTAACAGCTCAAGGAACGGTCCGAAAGCAAGAAAAATAAACCGAGCTCAAGAAGGCTCATCAAAGGATAAAAAGCAACTGTAAAACCTAGTCACATGCAAAAGAAATAATATACCATTTATAACAACTCACCCGAGTTAAAGAAAATAAGTCTTTACAGAATAAAAGGCCACACACGGCCCGGAGAAAGAACAAATTTTTTTTTTTTAAAGAGCCACAAACAGCCTCGGATCGATTAATCGGGAAGAGAGGAGCGAGGGTTTCACCGGTAATTGGATCCACATCATCCTGAACGGCACCCGAGCTGGATTGAGGAGGAACTTGAGTAGTCGGGACCGAAGAAGGCGCGACACTAGAAGCATGGAGGTTAGCAATGTTGGTCAGGGTAATCTCCCGATCATTGGAGCCAAACTGATCCACCCCTGGAATCGACACAATGGAGATATTTTCCGGACTCAGAGGAACACACTCGGATGGACGATTCACGCAGAAGTCAGCGTCGGTAACATCCACGACCTCAAAAGCGTCGAAATCCCTCTTGTATTTGGCCAAATCTTGCTCCAGATCCGCTAATTTGGAGTCCGGGATGAGAATACCTTCATCCCTCGCCGTCTTAAAACCTTCGAGAAGTTTTGAGACCTGGCAGATGAGCATGGATACTCTGTTAACCTCTTCCAGATCATCCTGGTGTCGCTTGAGCTTACCAAGGCGAATCGCGTACTTGTTTCTCATCTTATCCTCGGCCCGTCCCTAGGCTTTGGCGACCTCATGGTCACGGGATCTCCTCAGCCGATCCATGTGCCTTTGTTTCTCGACAACCAATGATTTCCTCTAAGCGACGACCATGGCCAGCTCCTCCTCGAGTCGCGCCTTCTCCTCCCTCATAGCTTTGGCATCGGCCACCAACTCCTCATGATAGATGCCTGCTCGGACATCTTTGTCTTGTACACAGTGGCCTTTTAAGATAACTCATAGACCCTATTCAGGTTGCAGTCGTACATCTCCACCATGTGGTTGACATTGGAAATCTCTACAAAAAAAGGGATAATAAGCACGTACTAAGCAAGAACTAATACAGATAAAACCAAAACCGACCCACCACTCACCCGCACGGTGTTCTGGGACCAGTCCAGAAATGTCTCATTCTCCACGAGATCTCCTACCGGAGAAAGTTGACTCTTCATGCCCCCTGAACGCGGCTGAGGTAATTAGCACACTCCAAAGGTGACTCCGAGATGTGCTCCGCTTTACCCTTGAAACTGAAGTCAAAGTCGTACTTACTGACTGACTTTTCATCACCTCCCGTGACTCCTGCTCTCGATCACCTGTCGTATCCTCGACCACCGAGATGTCCCCAGGTCGGGACTTCTTCTGGGCAGCTACTTCATCTACCACTTCCTCTCTCGGCTTCTTTTTAGAAGCATCATCAACCGAGCTATTTTTTCTCGCCAAGGGAGGAACTTGATCACAATCCTCAGCCGACTTGGTAGCAGCCGAAGCATGCCTCTTCTCCGGCCGTTTGTTCGCCCTCGGGGGTAGGGTAGACGGGTTAGCACCGGATGGCGCTTGAGCAACCCCAGCATCATTCCGAGCGGCAGATGAGGGAGCGGTACGGGCTACTGTATCTACCCCGGCCTCAGGATTCCCAGATGAGACCCACTTAAACTTCTTTTTCTCAGCATCATAACTTGGAATGTTCAACACGGCTTTACCCATTTTCTTCGATTGCCTTGCTTTTCTCTTTTTTTTCCTTAAAAAGTTTCAGTGGATCGAGAGGCGCGTCGTACTGACCTAAAAACAAGATGATATTAGCAAATAAACAAAACCAATCTCAAATAAACCAGCGGACAGGACTAACCTGAGTTAATCCGAGCAAGGTTTCTTTGAATTCGATGTTCTAAGAGCTCGGGCCACCTATGAAGACCTAATGCTCTTAATTCATCGAGTAAGCTCGTAAAACCTTCTGGAGGAGTTTTGAACAGGAGATGAGGAACTGCAACAAAGGAAGAAAATTAGGAGTCAGCCCGGTAATTCAATAAAAACACGAAGGCTAAAGAACTACCCGTAATAATATTCCATCCAACTCGGATCTCCCAGTCGAGATTGCCAACAGATGCCTCATCAATCTTGAATTAATGAGTCTCCCACCATTCCACCTTGCTGGAAATACCGGTCAGCAAGCGATGGTTCGACCTCATACTGACATAAAACCGACCGGAGATTTTGTTTTTCGTTGTCAACCGCGTCATTTCTTCAAAAGTATCGCAATCGACCGCTTTACCCAGCTCGGCGGCAAGAGCCATGATGGCAGTCATGTTACGGATGGCAGCAGTGGTTAACTGGGAAATCTCAATCTGTCGACAGGCGCAATACTCAACTAGAAGCTTCGGGAGCGGGAACCAGAGGCCGCACTTCATAAAAAACGATTCGTACAGACACATATAACCCGATGGTGGAGTCCATGGACGTTCATGATCCCGGGGAGTCAAGAGCGTCAATCCAGAAGGAAGCCTCCACTCGAGACGCATCGCGTTGATCGATTCAGGTGTAGATAAGGAGGGGAAGTTATCAAACCGCTCAAAGCCTATATGACGACCGAGTCCAGGCCCCGGGGAACCATCCCATTCTCCCACATCTTCAAGAAGAAGAGGGTCGACGTCCTCCTCCTTAGCCTCGTGGAAAGCAGAGCCTTCACCGACCTCGACAATGGCTTGCCCCTGAAAGGGACCCTCCTCGTCTTCCCGACCATCAATCGAGGAAGTGATTTCCCAATCGCCAAGCTCAGGAGTCTCGGTCGGGATACGCGTAGAACAGCCTTCATCTTCAAGATCAAGAAGAGCTCGGTGATTATTCATGAGTAGGAGATCGTCAGAGCCAAAAAGGGTCGATGAAGACGTGCTCGACAAATCTGGGTCACTTTGGACAGAAGATTCCGACCCTGGAGAGCTTCGTTGAGGCAAGAGCGAAGAGTTGAGAGTGGGAGAAACCATATCAGATGATGCCGGAGAAATCAGAAACCCTTGAAGATAGACCGAAAAAGAGATGCGAATACGATGGTGCGGTGGCAGAAGCAAAAATCGACAAAATTTAGAGAGAGAAATAGGAGAGAGAAATCTACCTTGGAGAATCGGAGAGAAGCAAAGAAATGGGAGAGGGAAACTCCGTAAATATAGACCAGGTCGGAAGACGAAGCGTCGCTCCTCGTAATACATGAACCGCTGCTTCGACCAATAGGATGCCACGATGGTTTTGGGCCCAACAATCCCGGGCCAGGTCCACTAAGGCAATAACGAATTCGGCCCATGACTATTCTCCGATGCTGGGGGTCTACTGGTGGGCATGGATTTTTACCCAACAATGGTATGGGCTGGCTCAGAAGATCATTTTGGCCCACTCTCCCAAAAGACAAACTCATTAAGGGATTGCAGACCTAATCATAGAGTGATTAAAGTCTGTTACTATAGTTAGAATCAAACTATAGTAACTGTCAACATTTACCTATAAATAGGGATCAAAACCTTATAGTTGAGGCAATTAAGAAAAATCTCACTTGAGCAGAGCACAAAGGACCCAAAATGCACAGTTTAAGTCTCTAACTCCAAAGTGAAAGTTCCGATCGACCACCGTCACCGGAAAAGACCGCTGTCAATCAACTTAACAATTGCTTCGAGCTAACGATATCCTACTCGACATCAAGCAATCACTTCCGACCTCATCCACAACACGATTTCAGCTAAGATAATCGATCCCGATCTCGCATTTAGAGTAGATTAAGCCCTGTTATCCGATCTAGATTCTTGTCTGTTCAACATTGTATTCCCGAACTCAATCTATCTATAACAAGAATTTCCGACTCTCTTTGTATAAATACCGAACCGAATCGTTGGTTCACCAATACCGTATAAAAAAATTGTGTGTTTGTACATTCTTTACAAAATATTTCAAGAAGATCAAACTTTTTGTATACTTGATGTGTTAGCTGTCTCCATTTCTGTTGCAAAGGACACGATTCTCTTTTATCACTGGGCCTTATCTACAGAGGTCATAGGCCTAAGCCCACACAATTCTTTGACCATTACCAGAACATAACGAAACGGGGAGCCCAGTTTGATACTTAAAAACCGAAAATCAATCGCATGTACATAACTAATTATATCGATTAGTGACTGCTCAAAATGCTCCGAATTAAAATACATAGTTTTGCAATTTCTCCAACGTAAAATATAAGGGTAATTTGTTAAATAATATAGTTATGGAGTCTAACTAGATAAATAATTTTGGCAAAATAATAATTTGTTTATCTATTTTAACCTTTAAAGTGGTCGGTGCAAAAAAAAAAATATATATTTGTGATGCGATGGAGAAAAAAAAATAGACATTTTTTTTTAACAGCAACAATTACTTTATTAAATTGAGGCAATGTGATCATTGTGTAAAATCACATTGCCTCAATTTAAAGTACAATGTTACATTTAGAAAAAACATTATAAAATCTTTAAATTAACCGGCATTTTTTTTTACATAAAACCGAAAATCAATCGCATATACATAACTAATTAGTATAGTGATTAGTGAGTGTGCTCAAAATGCTCTAAATTAAAATACATAGTTTTGCTAT
Organism: Pseudoturritis turrita; assembly: GCA_900406555.1. Classification (NCBI taxonomy): domain Eukaryota; kingdom Viridiplantae; phylum Streptophyta; class Magnoliopsida; order Brassicales; family Brassicaceae; genus Pseudoturritis; species Pseudoturritis turrita. The sequence continues at coordinate 615,519 of OVBL01000677.1, read as the reverse complement.
TTCTCCAAAGTAAAATATAAGGGTAATTTGTTAGATAATATCCATCTTCGAAAATGCGGTCTCTGCTACTATCTCGGCGGAAAAAAGACGTTCGGTGCCGGGAGAATTGCCGCAATTTCGTCATAATTGCTCAATAAATCGAAAATTTTGAAAAATACATTTTTTGTTCGTTTTAATTTTGTAAATCGAATATTATGTAGTAGATTTATCAATTTTGTGTACAAATATAGAAAAAAACGATAGAAAAACATGAAATATGAAAAAAAAAAAAAAAAAAACCCGCCGTTCTAAGGTTACAAAATCCACAACCTTAGGAAGAAGATGAAGTAGAAATGTCTATTTTATCCTTCATTAAAGTTAAAGTTAAAATTATGACAAAAATCACTTCGGTTAAACTTATACATTAAAATCAACTTGAGTGATCCAGCCACTACACTAACCAATCTTTATGGGAATTCCCTTAATATATGTAATATATATACAATAAAATATATAAAAACCCTAAAACAAATTCTCGATAAATCTTCGATTAATTGATTAGGCGCTAGGTCCACCCTCACCATCCGATTAATACCTAGCGATATTTTAAACATTGGATAATATACTTATGGAGTCTAACTAGATATATAATTGTGGTAAAATAATTTTTTTTTTATCTATTTTAAGTGGTCGGTGCAAAAAAAACGGAAATATTATGTGATGCGATGGAGAAAAAAGGTAAGTTAGGAGAATAGACACTTTTGAAAAAGTTATTGAAAAATAGACACATCACTGTAGCAAATTAGAGAATAGACATTTTTTTACTGTTACACTAATAAAGGGTAATGTGGGAAAACACGGAAATGGGCATTTGATATTGGGCCGTCAGGTGTAAACGGTGGTGGTGGACGGACGGTATACATTGCGATTTAGAATAGAAATAGATGCGATAAGCGGTGTACAAGGTGGTATACGGGGATGTGTACACCACCATCTTATCCACCTCTGCCAACCGTCATCGCGCCATCTCCATCTACCAAACATTGATATATTCGTCAACCGTAATCTAATATATTGCCATCCACCATCATCTTTGTCCACCGTCTACCATCCTTTACTATCCACCGCTGTTCACCATCATCTCATCCTCCACTGATCACCAACATCGTGTCCTCTCTATCCATAATCATTTTTATCTCTGTTCAGTGTTAATCCATCAACCGCCGTCCACCATCATCTCAACCGCCATTGTCCATTGATACACAGAGTTTTAACCCTAAAATATCACTGCAAGTGCACAGCAAACGAAGTAGTATTTAGGGATCGAATCCACGAGAACCAAGTGAAACGCTACGAATCTATATGAGTGAAATTAAGCTAAGATGACAATATGGTTGTTTGTTGAAAAGTGAAACGAAATAGCAATGTAAAAACGATGTAAAATCAATTAAAACAAGCGTTAAGTCTAGGGCAATTCGCAGGAATTCAGAGATCACGAACCAGACAATTATTCAGGGAATAATAAGCGCAGTCTTAAACTCAAACATGAATGTTTAACCAATCCACTGTCGTGGTATCAATTACTTTATCTAGTAACCTAAGAATCTAAACTGTCGTTTGATCTTAGAATTCTAAAAAAGCATTAACGAGCAGATTTGATATGTTCACAAATTGCCTTAACATCAGCTTTCGTTGGCTAAGGACAATTTGCTCACCTATGTTCTATCAAGCAATCTATAACACTTTTGATGAATAGATTAAATCTAAAATCAGAGATTAAGTGATCAATTTAATCTAAGCAATGAGAACAACGATAGGTGAAGACAAGATGATAAAACCTTATCTATGTCTGATTCAATGATTCATAAATTCTCTTGAAACCCTAAACCTAACTATGAAACTACTCAGACATGGATGCAAAGAAACAAGAAGGAGATGAAGAAAAACTCATGATCAAATAAATAGAATTCCAAAAAGATTCAGAAATCTTCTCAGAGATGTAGAGTTAGAGTTTCGTCTCCCCAAAGCTTACAAATTGCAGAAAACTAGAAATCTGAATAGAATAGAAAGTGTTTGTAAAAACTTGTGTAGAAAATAAAAGTGTAGCCTAAACAATGGATAAAAATAACATATAAATAGGTCTAATAATTTTCTGGTCGAAATCTCTGGCAAAGCCAAGCCCAATAAGAAAAAACTGAAATTTTCTTTTTTTCTGCACATGTTTCTTTTGCTCGTCAGACGGACATGTCTTCACTAAAACTTGCATAACTTTCGATCGCACCGTTGTAATAACCTCAAATTATTTCCAAACGAAAGATAACTCGACGCTCTATAACTGTGTCAAAATTTCAGGTCGATCCATTGGTGGAAACATACTAAACAAGTGCCGAACTTCTAACCTTTCCGCAAGATCATGCATCTTCACATATCCGTTTGCAACCATTCCTTGCTCCTTATGCCTTATACTCCATCAAAACATGTTTCAACCTGTAAAGACTCTAAAACATAGAAAAGACTCGATAAAACGATGAATATCATGGTTGAAAACCGGTAAAAACCATGATATATCAACTCCCCCAGACTTAGTCTTTGCTTGTTCTCAAACAAAACAAAGAACTTAGTTTGTAAAAGAAGTTTGAAAACGCGGAAACTCACCTTCTATTTAGAGTGTTGTAATGACCATTCATCTCATAATCCACACACTGCAAAACCAACCTCAATCGAACCACTATGTACTTCTCCGCAGACATTCGCAGCTTTCCAGATTCAACCCACAATTTCACAATGTCGTCCATAAGCCTTTCATTGCTGGGTCTCATCAGTGATCTCAATGCCAAGAACCTTATAGACTCATTCTCGTCCTTTGCCATGACAACTATCCATACAATCCCTGGTACTCTTTCTCTCCCCCAGACTTATTCTTTGTTCTCATATTTTTTTTTTTTTTCAAAGGTGTAGGCGAATAATGGTATCACGGGAAATTTTCCTAACCTCGCTTCCAACCTTTGTGTGATCATTCCTCTCAAAGTAAAATAATGGGATCATAAGAAATTTTCCAAGCCCTTTACTCGAAAGAAAATCCTTTCTTCTTTTCTGCTTTTATTTAACTTAGAATAAGGGAGAAGAATACAATTATGTTTCACACATGATGCATTTGTCAGGCAAAGAACGAGGATTCAAGCCCTATGAACACCAAGTACGTCTGATGAGGTAAAAGGAAGAGCTCAGAAATTAGCTCAGGCTTAGTGGATTCCGTTGGAAATATGGATGTCTCTAGTTAGCTGGTCAGTCTTTGGATTTTTTATTAGTCAAATCTGAATGGATTCTGCAGTAATGGTTACTAAGATAGAAACATCAGATAACAAACCAAGAGAAAAGTCATCATTCCCAACAAATTTGACTCAATAAATCGATAAACTGACTCAAAGAGAAAACAAAAGAAAATAACGTTAGTAAACGATGAACACCCTCCCCAGACTTAATTCACACCGTCCCGGTGTGAAAATGAATCAAGAGAAAGGTAAAATAGACTCAAAATATGAAAATAAAAGAAAATATATATATATATATTTTTTTTTTGCACGGACTTTGCACGGATCGATCGATCCACATGTAAATCGATCGATCTGATGCTGGGAGGTCGATCCAAAAACTTTCGGCAAATCGGGATCGATCTGCCCCGTTTTTTTTTTTTTTTTTTGAAAAGAAACATGAAACACTTGGAACCAAAACCAAAAGTTAGAAAATAACTGAAAAATAAAGTATGTATACTTACCGGTGGATTGCCTCCCACCAAGCGCTTGTTTGAGTCATTAGCTTGACTTCGGTCTCATGTATCAGTCAGGAAGATGGGCATGAGAACTTGCTCCAAAACAAGTTCCCCGATCAGTCATCTTAAACTCTAGAACCCTGCTCAACATTTCCTTCACAGCTTCTGCACCCTTCTCTTTAAACTCTGGAGTGAGAATAGCTCTAACCTTGGAGAAAGGTTTCGAACTTCCTTTGCACTTCACCTTATACTCAATCGTGTCGCCAACACACCTCAGAGGTACCAAAATCATATGAGAATCTCCCTTGATTCTTTGGCTCTTCACCTTCTCCTTGGCCTTGTTCGTTTGATAGGTTTCCTTGTTAACGATGTGAGAGTCTCCATCCAGGACTTCCTTAACCTCACTCTTAGCAACAAGCTCTTTCGTTGTCTCGATTAACATTTCTCCCCACTGATAATGGTCACACAAGATGCAATTTTTTTGGTTGCTCCATTATTGGGTACGGCTTTGTAGAAGACCTTTTTGTCAATATTGGATAATGAAACTCTTCTATTAGGCAAATCCACAACTTCACCCACTGTCACCATAGACGGTTTCCCAAGAATCAAAGGCATATCAGAATCCTTAATCCTCTCCACCACCTGGAAATCAGTAGGAACAAGACAATTTCCTACTTGAACATGTAAGTCATGAATGGTGCGATGTGGAATCGTGGTGGAAGAATCTGCAAACTTGAGAGATATATGAGCAGGTCTCATCTCAGTAATCCCGAGCTGCTCTGCAATAGCCTTAGACATGAGATTAATAGAAGATCCAGAATCACAGAGAGATTCTTCAAATTTAACTCCTGAAATAGAGCATGGAACCACAAACTTCCCAGGGTCTTCCACCTTAGGCAATATCTTCATACGAGGTGGTGTATTCCTTGCTTCAACAAAGAGGGCCTTGACAACTGTAAGACTTTCTCTGGTATCTTTAGCAAACTTCCGATATGCAGGATCGCCTCTAAATGCATCTTCAAACGAGATATCAGGAGAAAGCTCTTTCACCATTTTATTGAATTCAGCTAGCCTCCCTATGTCAATACGATTCTTCAGTCCTTGAGGGTATGAAATTCTAGGGATGTACGGTAATAACTCTGCGGCTGCCTCTAATTCTTCTAGTTTAAACGGTGCTGGTTCAATCTCCATCTTACTCTGAACTGATATTGCACTGCAGTGCTCTCTGGGATTTGTCTCAACTTTTCCTGGAAGAGTCCCTGGTGGTTGCTTTGCTGATGTCGAGATTTGAGCTACCTGAATTTCAAGCTTCTTCACGTGAGTAGAGAGATTCAATCTTACCATTGAGATTATTGTACATGCTGTCCACCTTGACATTGATATCGCTAGCAGTTTTCTGCTGGTTGAGCAAGAGCTGCTGCATAAGAACTTTGAGTTCATCTTGAGAGTCATTCGTGGAACTCGTAGAAACTTGGAATGGGGCTTATGTTGTTGGCTGGAAATTGTTGAATGGCTGCTTCTGCTGAAATCCACCCTGAAATCTGTTATGGCCCTGATTTTGCACAAACTGATTTCCCGGAAAACCCTGAGAAAAGTTGGTCTGAAAACCCTGATTTTGCACGCCCGTCTGTCCTGTAAACCCCTGAAAAGTAGTGACGTCCGCGTTTTGCACGGTCGGTTTTCCCTGAAACTCTTGACCCTGAACGTTCACTTGCTGTGGGTAGACTTGATCTTGCGGATTTTCGACGTTCGTGCTCCGATATGACAGATTTGGGTGATTTCTGTAATTTTGGTTGAAACCCCTGTTTTGTACAAAACCTTGCCTGTTCACATAATTCACCTCTTGCAACTCATCAGCCCCTTCTTCGGCGAATTCCTGGTAGAAAATATGGTCTGTTCCATTCTCGCAAAACTGAACACCTCTTTGACCTTGACTTGCCTTCAATAGCTTATTCACCTTCTCATTCAGCTCGTCAATTTTCTGAGACTCGGTACTGTTGACACGCTTGGACCTATCATACTCTGCACAACGATTGTTGGAACTTGCAGCCAAGTTCTCAATCAATTGGTAGGCTCCTTCCTTACTATGAGTCATTAAGTCCCCACTGCTAGCAGCATTGAGATCATTCTTGTAATCCCACTCGACTCCATCGTAGAAGATGCTAAGGATCTGCCCATCCGAGTATCCATGATGAGGACACTCTCTGCGATACTCCTTAAATCTTTCCCAAGCTTCACAAAAAGACTCTCCCGAATGTTGTTGAAAAGCAGTGATCTTGTTCCTCAAGGAAGCCGTCTTGGACTTAGTGTAGAAATGATCCAGGAAAGCGGCTCGACATTCACTCCAAGTGGTGATAGACCCAGGAGGCAGAGACTTGAGCCATTTCGATGCCTTGTCCGCCAAAAAAAGGGAAAAGTTTGCACATAATGTAATCGGCGGGTACCCCATTTGACTTGGTAGTGCTGCAAATCTCCTCGAAGTTCTCTACCTTGTCCATTGGATTTTCAGCGGGTAAACCATGGAATACGTGCTGCTTCACCAACCCTATCATCTGTGGCTTGATCTCGTAGTCATTCCTAGCGATGGCTGCTCTGTTCTTGTAGAAAGTGTGGGGAGTGTCCGCATCTCCAATTGCAGGCGGTCTCTACTGGTGTTGTTGCTGTTGCAGCAACTGTTGCACCTGCTGCTGTAGCCTCTGAAGTTCGGGTGCAGTAGCTAGTGCATTGTTGTCGATTTGATCACCCATTGTGACTTGATTCGACCTTGTCTTCCTGTTCTCCCTTTCTAACCTTGCAAGTTCCTGGTTATCGAAGTTGAAAAGGTTGTCAGCTCCTTTGCTTCTTCTCTGCATACACCTGAAACGTGCAAGAAAGAAAGTTAGTAAATCTTAGTCTAAACTTCAAGCTTAAATTCGAAGGTAACGCAATTGGTCCCCGGAAACGGCGCCAAAAACTTGATACACAGAGTTTTAACCCTAAAATATCACTGCAAGTGCACAGCAAACGAAGTAGTATTTAGGGATCGAATCCACGAGAACCAAGTGAAACGCTACGAATCTATATGAGTGAAATTAAGCTAAGATGACAATATGGTTGTTTGTTGAAAAGTGAAACGAAATAGCAATGTAAAAACGATGTAAAATCAATTAAAACAAGCGTTAAGTCTAGGGCAATTCGCAGGAATTCAGAGATCACGAACCAGACAATTATTCAGGGAATAATAAGCGCAGTCTTAAACTCAAACATGAATGTTTAACCAATCCACTGTCGTGGTATCAATTACTTTATCTAGTAACCTAAGAATCTAAACTGTCGTTTGATCTTAGAATTCTAAAAAAGCATTAACGAGCAGATTTGATATGTTCACAAATTGCCTTAACATCAGCTTTCGTTGGCTAAGTACAATTTGCTCACCTATGTTCTATCAAGCAATCTATAACACTTTTGATGAATAGATTAAATCTAAAATCAGAGATTAAGTGATCAATTTAATCTAAGCAATGAGAACAACGATAGGTGAAGACAAGATGATAAAACCTTATCTATGTCTGATTCAATGATTCATAAATTCTCTTGAAACCCTAAACCTAACTATGAAACTACTCAGACATGGATGCAAAGAAACAAGAAGGAGATGAAGAAAAACTCATGATCAAATAAATAGAATTCCAAAAAGATTCAGAAATCTTCTCAGAGATGTAGAGTTAGAGTTTCGTCTCCCCAAAGCTTACAAATTGCAGAAAACTAGAAATCTGAATAGAATAGAAAGTGTTTGTAAAAACTTGTGTAGAAAATAAAAGTGTAGCCTAAACAATGGATAAAAATAACATATAAATAGGTCTAATAATGTTCTGGTCGAAATCTCTGGCAAAGCCAAGCCCAATAAGAAAAAACTGAAATTTTCTTTTTTTCTGCACATGTTTCTTTTGCTCGTCAGACGGACATGTCTTCACTAAAACTTGCATAACTTTCGATCGCACCGTTGTAATAACCTCAAATTATTTCCAAACGAAAGATAACTCGACGCTCTATAACTGTGTCAAAATTTCAGGTCGATCCATTGGTGGAAACGTACTAAACAAGTGCCGAACTTCTAACCTTTCCGCAAGATCATGCATCTTCACATATCCGTTTGCAACCATTCCTTGCTCCTTATGCCTTATACTCCATCAAAACATGTTTCAACCTGTAAAGACTCTAAAACATAGAAAAGACTCGATAAAACGATGAATATCATGGTTGAAAACCGGTAAAAACCATGATATATCAACTCCCCAGACTTAGTCTTTGCTTGTTCTCAAACAAAACAAAGAACTTAGTTTGTAAAAGAAGTTTAAAAACGCGGAAACTCACCTTCTATTTAGAGTGTTGTAATGACCATTCATCTCATAATCCACACACTGCAAAACCAACCTCAATCGAACCACTATGTACTTCTCCGCAGACATTCGCAGCTTTCCAGATTCAACCCACAATTTCACAATGTTGTCCATAAGCCTTTCATTGCTGGGTCTCATCAGTGATCTCAATGCCAAGAACCTTATAGACTCATTCTCGTCCTTTGCCATGACAACTATCCATACAATCCCTGGTACTCTTTCTCTCCCCCAGACTTATTCTTTGTTCTCATATATTTTTTTTTTTTTCAAAGGTGTAGGCGAATAATGGTATCACGGGAAATTTTCCTAACCTCGCTTCCAACCTTTGTGTGATCATTCCTCTCAAAGTAAAATAATGGGATCATAAGAAATTTTCCAAGCCCTTTACTCGAAAGAAAATCCTTTCTTCTTTTCTGCTTTTATTTAACTTAGAATAAGGGAGAAGAATACAATTATGTTTCACACATGATGCATTTGTCAGGCAAAGAACGAGGATTCAAGCCCTATGAACACCAAGTACGTCTGATGAGGTAAAAGGAAGAGCTCAGAAATTAGCTCAGGCTTAGTGGATTCCGTTGGAAATATGGATGTCTCTAGTTAGCTGGTCAGTCTTTGGATTTTTTATTAGTCAAATCTGAATGGATTCTGCAGTAATGGTTACTAAGATAGAAACATCAGATAACAAACCAAGAGAAAAGTCATCATTCCCAACAAATTTGACTCAATAAATCGATAAACTGACTCAAAGAGAAAACAAAAGAAAATAGCGTTAGTAAACGATGAACACCCTCCCCCAGACTTAATTCACACCGTCCCGGTGTGAAAATAAATCAAGAGAAAGGTAAAATAGACTCAAAATATGAAAATAAAAGAAAATATATATATATATTTTTTTTTTTGCACGGACTTTGCACGGATCGATCGATCCACATGTAAATCGATCGATCTGATGCTGGGAGGTCGATCCAAAAACTTTCGGCAAATCGGGATCGATCTGCCCCGTTTTTTTTTTTTTTTTTTTGAAAAGAAACATGAAACACTTGGAACCAAAACCAAAAGTTAGAAAATAACTGAAAAATAAAGTATGTATACTTACCGGTGGATTGCCTCCCACCAAGCGCTTGTTTGAGTCATTAGCTTGACTTCGGTCTCATGTATCAGTCAGGAAGATGGGCATGAGAACTTGCTCCAAAACAAGTTCCCCGATCAGTCATCTTAAACTCTAGAACCCTGCTCAACATTTCCTTCACAGCTTCTGCACCCTTCTCTTTAAACTCTGGAGTGAGAATAGCTCTAACCTTGGAGAAAGGTTTCGAACTTCCTTTGCACTTCACCTTATACTCAATCGTGTCGCCAACACACCTCAGAGGTACCAAAATCATATGAGAATCTCCCTTGATTCTTTGGCTCTTCACCTTCTCCTTGGCCTTGTTCGTTTGATAGGTTTCCTTGTTAACGATGTGAGAGTCTCCATCCAGGACTTCCTTAACCTCACTCTTAGCAACAAGCTCTTTCGTTGTCTCGATTAACATTTCTCCCCACTGATAATGGTCACACAAGATGCAATTTTTTTGGTTGCTCCATTATTGGGTACGGCTTTGTAGAAGACCTTTTTGTCAATATTGGATAATGAAACTCTTCTATTAGGCAAATCCACAACTTCACCCACTGTCACCATAGACGGTCTCCCAAGAATCAAAGGCATATCAGAATCCTTAATCCTCTCCACCACCTGGAAATCAGTAGGAACAAGACAATTTCCTACTTGAACATGTAAGTCATGAATGGTGCGATGTGGAATCGTGGTGGAAGAATCTGCAAACTTGAGAGATATATGAGCAGGTCTCATCTCAGTAATCCCGAGCTGCTCTGCAATAGCCTTAGACATGAGATTAATAGAAGATCCAGAATCACAGAGAGATTCTTCAAATTCAACTCCTGAAATAGAGCATGGAACCACAAACTTCCCAGGGTCTTCCACCTTAGGCAATATCTTCATACGAGGTGGTGTATTCCTTGCTTCAACAAAGAGGGCCTTGACAACTGTAAGACTTTCTCTGGTATCTTTAGCAAACTTCCGATATGCAGGATCGCCTCTAAATGCATCTTCAAACGAGATATCAGGAGAAAGCTCTTTCACCATTTTATTGAATTCAGCTAGCCTCCCTATGTCAATACGATTCTTCAGTCCTTGAGGGTATGAAATTCTAGGGATGTACGGTAATAACTCTGCGGCTGCCTCTAATTCTTCTAGTTTAAACGGTGCTGGTTCAATCTCCATCTTACTCTGAACTGATATTGCACTGCAGTGCTCTCTGGGATTTGTCTCAACTTTTCCTGGAAGAGTCCCTGGTGGTTGCTTTGCTGATGTCGAGATTTGAGCTACCTGAATTTCAAGCTTCTTCACGTGAGTAGAGAGATTCAATCTTACCATTGAGATTATTGTACATGCTGTCCACCTTGACATTGATATCGCTAGCAGTTTTCTGCTGGTTGAGCAAGAGCTGCTGCATAAGAACTTTGAGTTCATCTTGAGAGTCATTCGTGGAACTCGTAGAAACTTGGAATGGGGCTTATGTTGTTGGCTGGAAATTGTTGAATGGCTGCTTCTGCTGAAATCCACCCTGAAATCTGTTATGGCCCTGATTTTGCACAAACTGATTTCCCGGAAAACCCTGAGAAAAGTTGGTCTGAAAACCCTGATTTTGCACGCCCGTCTGTCCTGTAAACCCCTGAAAAGTAGTGATGTCCGCGTTTTGCACGGTCGGTTTTCCCTGAAACTCTTGACCCTGAACGTTCACTTGCTGTGGGTAGACTTGATCTTGCGGATTTTCGACGTTCGTGCTCCGATATGACAGATTTGGGTGATTTCTGTAATTTTGGTTGAAACCCCTGTTTTGTACAAAACCTTGCCTGTTCACATAATTCACCTCTTGCAACTCATCAGCCCCTTCTTCGGCGAATTCCTGGTAGAAAATATGGTCTGTTCCATTCTCGCAAAACTGAACACCTCTTTGACCTTGACTTGCCTTCAATAGCTTATTCACCTTCTCATTCAGCTCGTCAATTTTCTGAGACTCGGTACTGTTGACACGCTTGGACCTATCATACTCTGCACAACGATTGTTGGAACTTGCAGCCAAGTTCTCAATCAATTGGTAGGCTCCTTCCTTACTATGAGTCATTAAGTCCCCACTGCTAGCAGCATTGAGATCATTCTTGTAATCCCACTCGACTCCATCGTAGAAGATGCTAAGGATCTGCCCATCCGAGTATCCATGATGAGGACACTCTCTGCGATACTCCTTAAATCTTTCCCAAGCTTCACAAAAAGACTCTCCCGAATGTTGTTGAAAAGCAGTGATCTTGTTCCTCAAGGAAGCCGTCTTGGACTTAGTGTAGAAATGATCCAGGAAAGCGGCTCGACATTCACTCCAAGTGGTGATAGACCCAGGAGGCAGAGACTTGAGCCATTTCGATGCCTTGTCCGCCAGAAAAAAGGGAAAAGTTTGCACATAATGTAATCGGCGGGTACCCCATTTGACTTGGTAGTGCTGCAAATCTCCTCGAAGTTCTCTACCTTGTCCATTGGATTTTCAGCGGGTAAACCATGGAATACGTGCTGCTTCACCAACCCTATCATCTGTGGCTTGATCTCGTAGTCATTCCTAGCGATGGCTGCTCTGTTCTTGTAGAAAGTGTGGGGAGTGTCCGCATCTCCAATTGCAGGCGGTCTCTACTGGTGTTGTTGCTGTTGCAGCAACTGTTGCACCTGCTGCTGTAGCCTCTGAAGTTCGGGTGCAGTAGCTAGTGCATTGTTGTCGATTTGATCACCCATTGTGACTTGATTCGACCTTGTCTTCCTGTTCTCCCTTTCTAACCTTGCAAGTTCCTGGTTATCGAAGTTGAAAAGGTTGTCAGCTCCTTTGCTTCTTCTCTGCATACACCTGAAACGTGCAAGAAAGAAAGTTAGTAAATCTTAGTCTAAACTTCAAGCTTAAATTCGAAGGTAACGCAATTGGTCCCCGGAAACGGCGCCAAAAACTTGATACACAGAGTTTTAACCCTAAAATATCACTGCAAGTGCACAGCAAACGAAGTAGTATTTAGGGATCGAATCCACGAGAACCAAGTGAAACGCTACGAATCTATATGAGTGAAATTAAGCTAAGATGACAATATGGTTGTTTGTTGAAAAGTGAAACGAAATAGCAATGTAAAAACGATGTAAAATCAATTAAAACAAGCGTTAAGTCTAGGGCAATTCGCAGGAATTCAGAGATCACGAACCAGACAATTATTCAGGGAATAATAAGCGCAGTCTTAAACTCAAACATGAATGTTTAACCAATCCACTGTCGTGGTATCAATTACTTTATCTAGTAACCTAAGAATCTAAACTGTCGTTTGATCTTAGAATTCTAAAAAAGCATTAACGAGCAGATTTGATATGTTCACAAATTGCCTTAACATCAGCTTTCGTTGGCTAAGTACAATTTGCTCACCTATGTTCTATCAAGCAATCTATAACACTTTTGATGAATAGATTAAATCTAAAATCAGAGATTAAGTGATCAATTTAATCTAAGCAATGAGAACAACGATAGGTGAAGACAAGATGATAAAACCTTATCTATGTCTGATTCAATGATTCATAAATTCTCTTGAAACCCTAAACCTAACTATGAAACTACTCAGACATGGATGCAAAGAAACAAGAAGGAGATGAAGAAAAACTCATGATCAAATAAATAGAATTCCAAAAAGATTCAGAAATCTTCTCAGAGATGTAGAGTTAGAGTTTCGTCTCCCCAAAGCTTACAAATTGCAGAAAACTAGAAATCTGAATAGAATAGAAAGTGTTTGTAAAAACTTGTGTAGAAAATAAAAGTGTAGCCTAAACAATGGATAAAAATAACATATAAATAGGTCTAATAATGTTCTGGTCGAAATCTCTGGCAAAGCCAAGCCCAATAAGAAAAAACTGAAATTTTCTTTTTTTCTGCACATGTTTCTTTTGCTCGTCAGACGGACATGTCTTCACTAAAACTTGCATAACTTTCGATCGCACCGTTGTAATAACCTCAAATTATTTCCAAACGAAAGATAACTCGACGCTCTATAACTGTGTCAAAATTTCAGGTCGATCCATTGGTGGAAACGTACTAAACAAGTGCCGAACTTCTAACCTTTCCGCAAGATCATGCATCTTCACATATCCGTTTGCAACCATTCCTTGCTCCTTATGCCTTATACTCCATCAAAACATGTTTCAACCTGTAAAGACTCTAAAACATAGAAAAGACTCGATAAAACGATGAATATCATGGTTGAAAACCGGTAAAAACCATGATATATCAACTCCCCCAGACTTAGTCTTTGCTTGTTCTCAAACAAAACAAAGAACTTAGTTTGTAAAAGAAGTTTAAAACGCGGAAACTCACCTTCTATTTAGAGTGTTGTAATGACCATTCATCTCATAATCCACACACTGCAAAACCAACCTCAATCGAACCACTATGTACTTCTCCGCAGACATTCGCAGCTTTCCAGATTCAACCCCAATTTCACAATGTCGTCCATAAGCCTTTCATTGCTGGGTCTCATCAGTGATCTCAATGCCAAGAACCTTATAGACTCATTCTCGTCCTTTGCCATGACAACTATCCATACAATCCCTGGTACTCTTTCTCTCCCCCAGACTTATTCTTTGTTCTCATATATTTTTTTTTTTTTCAAAGGTGTAGGCGAATAATGGTATCACGGGAAATTTTCCTAACCTCGCTTCCAACCTTTGTGTGATCATTCCTCTCAAAGTAAAATAATGGGATCATAAGAAATTTTCCAAGCCCTTTACTCGAAAGAAAATCCTTTCTTCTTTTCTGCTTTTATTTAACTTAGAATAAGGGAGAAGAATACAATTATGTTTCACACATGATGCATTTGTCAGGCAAAGAACGAGGATTCAAGCCCTATGAACACCAAGTACGTCTGATGAGGTAAAAGGAAGAGCTCAGAAATTAGCTCAGGCTTAGTGGATTCCGTTGGAAATATGGATGTCTCTAGTTAGCTGGTCAGTCTTTGGATTTTTTATTAGTCAATCTGAATGGATTCTGCAGTAATGGTTACTAAGATAGAAACATCAGATAACAAACCAAGAGAAAAGTCATCATTCCCAACAAATTTGACTCAATAAATCGATAAACTGACTCAAAGAGAAAACAAAAGAAAATAGCGTTAGTAAACGATGAACACCCTCCCCCAGACTTAATTCACACCGTCCGGTGTGAAAATAAATCAAGAGAAAGGTAAAATAGACTCAAAATATGAAAATAAAAGAAAATATATATATATTTTTTTTTTTTTGCACGGACTTTGCACGGATCGATCGATCCACATGTAAATCGATCGATCTGATGCTGGGAGGTCGATCCAAAAACTTTCGGCAAATCAGGATCGATCTGCCCCGTTTTTTTTTTTTTTTTTGAAAAGAAACATGAAACACTTGGAACCAAAACCAAAAGTTAGAAAATAACTGAAAAATAAAGTATGTATACTTACCGGTGGATTGCCTCCCACCAAGCGCTTGTTTGAGTCATTAGCTTGACTTCGGTCTCATGTATCAGTCAGGAAGATGGGCATGAGAACTTGCTCCAAAACAAGTTCCCCGATCAGTCATCTTAAACTCTAGAACCCTGCTCAACATTTCCTTACAGCTTCTGCACCCTTCTCTTTAAACTCTGGAGTGAGAATAGCTCTAACCTTGGAGAAAGGTTTCGAACTTCCTTTGCACTTCACCTTATACTCAATCGTGTCGCCAACACACCTCAGAGGTACCAAAATCATATGAGAATCTCCTTGATTCTTTGGCTCTTCACCTTCTCCTTGGCCTTGTTCGTTGATAGGTTTCCTTGTTAACGATGTGAGAGTCTCCATCCAGGACTTCCTTAACCTCACTCTTAGCAACAAGCTCTTTCGTTGTCTCGATTAACATTCTCCCCACTGATAATGGTCACACAAGATGCAATTTTGGTTGCTTCATTATTGGGTACGGCTTTGTAGAAGACCTTTTTGTCAATATTGGAGAATGAGACTCTTCTATTAGGCAAATCCACAACTCACCCACTGTCGCCATAAACGGTCCCAAGAATCAAAGGCATATCAGAATCCTTAATCATCTCCACCACCTGGAAATCAGTAGGAACAAGACATTTCCTACTTGAACATGTAAGTCATGAATGGTGCCATGTGGAATCGTGGTGGAAGAATCTGCAAACTTGAGAGATATCTGAGCAGGTCTCATCTCAGTAATCCCGAGCTTCTCTGCAATAGCCTTAGACATGAGATTAATAGAAGATCCAGAATCACAGAGAGATTCTTCAAATTCAACTC